>JAVSBS010007319.1:0-10155 GCA_033124195.1 Coracias cyanogaster
AAACCCCTCCAGGGATGGGGACTCCACCACTGCCCTGCCCAGCCTGGCACAGCCCTTCACAACCCTTTCAGGGAAGATATTTTTCCTAATATCGAACATAAACCTCCCCTGGCACAACTTGAGGCCACTTCCTCTTGTCATGTCACTTGTTCCTTGGGAGAACAGATGGACTCCCACCTGGCTCCAGCCTCCTTTCAGGGAGTTATCAAGAGTAAGAAGGTCTCCCTTGAGCCTCCTTTTCTCCAGGCTCAAGACCTCCAGGTCCCTCAGCTGCTCCACACAAGACTTGTGCTCTAGACTGCTCACCAGCTTTGTTACCCTGTTTTGGACATGCTTCAGCCCCTCAATATCCATCTTGTAGTAAGGGGCCAAAAATACTACTCTTCTGCCATGTGAAAGCTTTGCTCTGTCCATCCCACAACATTGGTCTCAAAATCGCCTCCTAAACTCCATCCCCTGCCAAGAAATGCCCCCAAGATTATACACCCAAGCCTGTGCTGGTACAATGCACAGTTAATAGTCAGTGCAGCAGCAGCAAACAGCAGCCCCCTTATTTGGGGAGCAGGGATCACCCCATTTGCAGGAACCCAAGTCCAATGCAGCTCTCTGCAGCACTTTACATTGTACGGCCTCAACGTTCCCACACAAGCTTCGCTCCTGGGAGAGGAGGAGTGGGGAGACCCTAAAAGAAAAATCAATGCCAAATGATGTGATTGACACTTCAAAGGGGGGTTTGGCATCTTGCCGAGGAAAACTCTCCATTGCTTTGTAGAACCAAGCGTACAGGAGAATTCCCTGACCCAGATCCACTTGCCTGCCTCAAAACCACCCTGCCATGCTTGTCCACTGCCTGGCAGATCCTGGTCTTGGGGGATTCACTCTGCTCAGGACAGAGTCCTGGATGCCGTAGGATGCCATGGGATGTGGCTGGTGAGAGAAGGAGTCCTTCCATAAAGAGATGTAGGGGAAAGTGTATGTAGGTGAGCAAGCTCCAAGGGATACCATCCATCTGCTACCTCCAGGAATTCAATGCCTAATTTTCAGAGCACTAGGTCCAGAGTTACTCCAGAGCAACCTAAGGCAGCCTGAGCTTTTGTGGGGTGCCTCAAGCTGCTGGGAGCTAAGGGAAGACACGTGAAAGCCCTTCGGCTAGTGTCAGCTGACATTTCCCTGAATGAAGAAGCTTGTTACAGGCAGGAAAGGCTGCGAGCACACTGGAGAGCAGAGCTTGGAATGGAAAATGATATAGATTAATTGAAAAAGTGGTTCAGAAAAAATGAATGGGATTGAACTCAGGGAAGGCAAATACTCTCAGGAGACAATAACTGAGGGCACAGAGACAGACAAGGGAAGCACGGACTCGGCGGAGTTGCAGGATTGAGGCAAGGGGTAGCTTACACCATGCATTTAAGTCAACAGTGCTGGGCTGCTGCAGGAGATACACCCCTCTGCTGCGAGGAACAACAAGTACGCCTGCTTCTGAGCACATGGCACAGTCCAGCTGCCCTGATGTACTACTGAGGCCATGAGTCTGGGCTCCAGGAGCCCAGCTGAAGAGCACAAGACTCATGGAAGACCTGGGAAGCCTGAACTTTAGCAAGGCATGAGGAGCTAGGGCTGATTAGAGAAGATGGATAATCATCTTTAAATGTGGAGGAGGAAAAAAAAAGGAAGAGAATAAACCTTGCTTTATGTCTGGTGTGAGTAGTCTGTGGATAACAATAGGGAGGCTGGCTTTAGATGTTGAAGAAACAAACTTTGTAGCCACAGGGGTAAAGAAGCCATGGGAGAGCTTGACTAGGGACCCTGGTAGTTTGATGAACAGGCTGGAGAAGCTCCAGTCACGGGGGATACAGGTAGAGTTGATCCTGCCTTCAGAGGGATGGGCTAGACAAGCTCTCGGGTTTCTCCCAACCCTGTTTTCCACTGTTTATTGTGAGCACCCCCATGCACAGGGGAGGTTCTGGCTGGGCCCAGCTCTGCAGCTGCTGCTTTGGATGAGAGGAGCTGCTCCCAACCCCGCCGAGCTGGCAGGGACCCAAAGCCTCCTCCCAGAAATGACAAATCCCTGTGTCCTCACCCCTGCTGGCTCCATTCAAATAGTGGATACTGTCCAAATTAGCAGCCACCTGCACTGCCAGGGAGACACGGCTCTCATGAGTGTATTTACCCATGTGCTGCACTTTTTCCTACATGATGCTGTGTCCCGTTGCTCCAGGCATCCACCCTCTTGTTCTTATTTTCGCAGAAAAACTAAGCATGCTCCAACTCCTGCTGTCCTCCGACACCATGGGACATGGTGTCTCAAAGGTCTTTTCCAACCTAAACGATTCTATGATTCTATGATGGCCGTGCTTCCCTGTGCATGTTGGGGGGGGGGGGGAAATATGGCAACATTTTGGAGGGATAACATGGTGTCGTGTTGTTACAGGTTTGGGCTTGGTGTTGTGAGTTTCTGCTTCAGCCTTTTCTATCTGCAGCCAACCTGGCAGGATTAAACAGCACCAGCACACTAAAGGATCTTTGTATGTTGACAGGGGTTGTGAGTCAGGTGGAGGATAGGAGGCAATGGAGACTAGTTCCTAGAGTCCATCACAAATATCTCCATCAGGCCTTTTCCCCAGTAAGGACCAGGATTACAGAATCAGAGTTGTAGGAGTTGGAAGGGACCTCTGGAGATCATCTTGTCCAACCCCCCTACTCCAGAAGCTCACCCAGAGCAGGGGGCCCAGGATCGTGTCCAGGCACCTTTGGAATCTCTCCAGAGAAGGAGACTCCACAGCCTCTCTGGGCAGCCCGGGCCAGGCTCCAACACCCTCAAAGTAACAAAGTTCCTGCTCATGTTTAGATGGAACTTCCTATGTTCAATTTTGTGCCTGTTACCCCTTGTCCAGTCACTGGGCACCACTGACAAGAGCCTGGCCCCATCCTCCTGACACCCACCCTTTAAGAATTCAGGAGCATTGATCAGGTTCCCTCTCAGTCTTCTCTAGGTGAAAAAGCCCCAAGTCCCTCAGCCTTTCTTGTAAGAGAGATGTTCTAGTCCCCTGTCAGGAAGGACGTGGCTGTAGGATGCTGCCCTTTGCTTCCCACGGTCAAGAGAGGCAGAATTGTCCTTTCTCAGGCCCAGACACAAGCAGAGCTGGCTCTAATTATGGGATGTTAGTAAAGGCAGCAGGCCAAGGCAGATAAAGCAATCCTGGCTCTCCTTTCCACTTTGGTTGTGCCACAGCCCCCAAGAGCCCCAGATCTGCAAACGCCAAAGGACGGACTCGAGTTCGCAGAGCTCTCCAGGCGGGGGAGCGGGGCTCCCCGGCAGGTTCAGCAGCTCCCAGTCTCCCAGGTGGGAGTGAGGACTGCTCACCAGGATCTCCCCAGCAGCTCTTCACCCCAGGTACCATCCCCAGGTACCACTCTTGCTCCAGTACTCCTCAGAAAGCTGGACACAGCTCTGGAATTGCTGCCATCGCAACCACAACAGCAGTGAGCGATGGAAATTCTGCCCACAGGAATCAGTGGTTCCAGCTCCAAACACCAGCAACCTCAAATAAGCAGCCATGCTTCTCCCAGGGACGCCAGTCTAGTCTCTGGACAGATGCTCACCCAAAAACCATGCCTGTGAAACAACTCCAGTGCATCAACTGCTTGAAGCTGGCCCAGCTGAAGGGAACTCACTTCCAGAAGATAACCGAGCGTGGCTGCCTGCCCAGCTCCCACAAAAGATGGATTTTGTAAAGCCAACTAAAACTATGCCATCCATTAGGAGAACTACAAAGCAGAACATTTTAAAGTTAATTGGTTTTGCAATTAAAAGATACGGAACATGCGACGCAATTAATTTTACATAAACTTAGTCAGGATTTCGAGGCAAAAGCACTCGCTTCCTTCTTTAAACGAAGCATATGTTTGCAACACAAGCAGCTTCTCCGCATAGCAAAACGGGAGGCACGGGAACACTCGCACACAACCGCAGCCAGAACCGCTCCACGCTCCGGTAGGTTTGGAGAGGATTCCATCTGAAGTACGACAGCCAGTTTGGAAAGCCAGCAGAACAACGTGTGGAGCCGGAGCTGTTCCCTGCCCCTTCGCGGTTTAATTGTTCATCCAGCGGCGTATGGTTTTCAGTTGATAAATACATGCGGTTGTTCAGCACTGAACAGCCAAGGGGTGTTTTTAGGAGTTCAGCTGCTGAAAAAGCTTCAAAGCCTGAATTTTCAATGCCCAAACTGGTATCATAGAATCACAGAATGGTTTGGCTCGGAAGGGATCTTCAAGACCATCTCATTCCAACCCTCTGCCATGGCAGGGACACCTCCCACTAGACCAGGTTGCTCAAAGCCCCGTCCAACCTGGCCTTAGAATCTGGATTTCTGCCTAAGGTATCCTTGCTTATAACAGGCTCACAGAACTGCTATGGTTGGAAAAAACCAACGTTTTGCACGTTGGGTAACTGGACGGATCTGGGCAACGCTTGCCTGCAAGCTTCTGTGAACTCAACACCACGTCTGGTCCTGGGTCCAGGGCAGAACCAGGGCGCAGGTCTGACTCTGCGCCCCACTGAAACCTGCTGAAAAACTTCTTTTAGTCACCGTGTTTCCGTCTGTTGTGACCCACGCTTAGAAAATGCACTCCCTGGGGCAGGCAGGGTCTGCTGGTGTTTGCACAGCACCATCCACCATCCAGATCTCATTTTGATCGCGGCTTTTTATAACGGAAAAAAGCCATTAAAGCCAGGCCTGGGCAGGTTTTAGCAGGGCAGCTCTCTACCTGCATTAAAGCTGCCTGGTCCAAATTGCACAGGCTTGGACTGGCGGAGAGACAGAGCTCCCTCAATCCAGCCTCGACAAGCTCCAAATCCCACCCGCCGAGGCAGCGGGCAGCACTGGCAGCCTCTCCCATGAAGGACCTGGGGCTGTTTTTTAAACCAAACCTGCACTGCCGTCCCCAGCGGGGTTATGGCTGGTGTTACATCAGTACCTGGAAGAGGGAAATTAGACCCCAGGGACTCACTTTAAAATAGCCGTAAAAATGCAAGAGCTGCAGTGCTGGGAGCGGGTTGGAAAGCTTCGCTGCGAGGGGAAGCGTGGCCCTGGGAGCCCGAGGCGGGAGCGGAGGTGACCGCGCTGCTCACGGCAATCACGGCGCCGCAGCCTCGCAGAGGTTGGATAAACAGCTCCTTTCATGTTGCTTAGAGCCCAGCAGTCACCAGCCAGCCTGGTAATGGCAACACGCGCCCAGGCTGGTGGCAAGGGCTCATTAATCAGTCAATCAAAGAGAAAAACTTGATTTGTCGGGCTCCGAAACTCATTTTTAAATTCCTGCAGCTATTTATGTCTTCATCTTTCATTCAGTCCTGCGATGGCAGAATTAGGCCCAATATTACAGCTACTGTGTGGACAACTGGGGGTTTTGTGACTTGGTACCAGTGCCAGAATCTCTTTCCCACAAAGAAGAGGATTTCAGGGAATGCTTTCAGGGCTGTTGGGGAGTAATTGGAAGGGAAACATTAGCACAGGAATATTTTTCATGCTGTATCTCTGTATGAAGTGCGAGAGAATGGAAACATTGGAAAATTTGCTTTTTTATTTAAAGCACATTACAGAAGAACAAAGCCAGATCAATTATTTTTGTGAAACAGAAAATTATGGATGTTTCAGGGGAATTATGATTATTCACACAAATGGATCAAGTACCAGGAAAAATGCAGGCAGGAAAACCTCCGGCAGATGAATTTCTGATCAGGTAAAATGTGCAGCTTCAACCTTAACACAAGAAAATGTGTTGTCCTTTAGAAAGAGATCTAACATCACCAAAAATGTCCCAGGCTGCCCAGGGCAGTGGTGGAGTCTCCATCCCTGGAGGGGTTCAAAAAACGAGTAGATGTGACGCTTTGGGACATGGTCTAGGGGTCAGGGAGATGCTGGGATGAAGGTTGGACTTGATGATCCTGGAGGTCCCTTCCACCCTAAATGATTCTATGATTCTATAAAATTGAAACAGCGAACATCATTTTGCATGGAAATAAACCCTCTGGGATTCAAAAAAAAAGGGTGTTGTCTGGGTTTTTTTTTTAGTTTTTTTTAACTGCCTCACTTTGAAAAGGTGTATTTCCCTGGAGGTGTAAGGGAGGCTGCTTTGAAAATCTGTTCCTACGTGTGGAAGGAAAAAGGAAAAAGGAGACGGGAAAAAGGGAAAGGGAAAACGAGGAAAAGGTAAAGGGAAAAAGGAAAAAAGACAAAGGAAAAGGGAAGAAGGAAAAAGCAAAAGGGAAGAAGGAAGAAGGAAAAAGGAAAAGGGAAAAAGGTAAGAAGGAAGAAGGAAAAAGGAAGAAGAAAGAAGGAAAAAGGAAAAGGGAAGAAGGAAAAAGGAGGAAGGAAGAAAGAAAAAGGAAAAAGGGAAAGGGAAGAAGGGAAGAAGGAAAAAGGAAGAAAGAAAAAGGAAAAAGGAAAAGGGACAAAGGGAAGAAGGGAAGAAGGAAAAAGGAACCTTCTGGTTGCCAGGATTCCAACGCCATCATCCCGCTGCCCAAAGCACTACAGAGCCCTGGGATAGAATATTCACTTTGCAGACGCTACCGATCACCTTTCGAACAGGCCGGTCTCACACCAGCCTCATTAAGGAGGAATCTGCATAAATTAACTGCAGCTCCTGTGACACGAAGCTCTCGTTCTCACAGCCCGGCTCGCGGGGCACTGAAGCCAGGAGCAAGCCAGGCCTGAATTTGTTCACTCCCTCCAAGATGTTTTCCTCTACCAGGGAGGTTTCACAGCAGCTCGCGGGGAGGCTTTTCTCTCTTCTGTGTCTGTGCCATCCGTCTATCACCCGCCCTTCAGGGCGATGCAAGTTGGCTCCTTCCCACCCTGCTCATCGCTCTTTCCTTTCGATTTCCTCCGATCAGGCGAAGCTGAAAAGTCAGAGGAAAACAGCCAGGAGGAATGGCTGGGCTTGGACAGCAGCTCGGGCCAACGGCAACGCTGATGGAAAGGTCTGAGGCTTTCAGGAGGTGTAACTGCGGTAGCTGAAGACACTGCAAGGGGCTGAGCTGCTCTGCTGGTGCTTCTCAAAGGGATGGGGCAATTTCTTAGAATATTCTGCCATGCCCACCCGCGAAGACAAGGATGGCCGTTTATCTCTCCCTGTCGCCCACAGGTCGCTGTGTTCTGCATCTGAGCACTGGGTGCGTTTTATCGAGTATGAATTTTCCAATTTCCCAGCTGGAGATATTATAGCAGGTTTTCCCAGGGCCTGCCTTTATACTTAGTAAATCTATTCAGGATCCAATACAGTTCAGAGAAGGGTGGGCTGCAGCCTTCAGGGAAGATGGGAAATGTAAAAATTAAGATAGAAAAGTCTTCTCTTTTTTTTTTTTCTAGCATGAGTAACGAAGCACTGGAAGAATTTGCCAGGAACGCACTAGATCTTCCATCATGAACAGCTCGTAAGTCAGGGCACAGCAACACATCTTCAAGTGTCAGTGAATGGAAAGATCACTTTGGACTGACCGTCTCTCCCCACCCCACCTCCGAGCGGCAGCAGGAGCAAAGAAAGAAATATTTGGTTTCCTCACTTTTTATGGATTATTAAAGAGGGGGGGGAAAGCAAGGAAATTTGAACTGAAAGTGTTTGATTTTAAAATGTCAGAGAAAGCCTCTCTGTATTTTATGGAGAGAGAGTTTTAAATGAATAGTGTAACAAAACTCACACCCTTCCACAAGCCACCATGTTCCAAACGTGCATTCCAACGCCCTTCTCCTCTTCCGCAATGAGAAGCGCACGTGAAAGCACCAGATGCAATCCTGTAAAACAAGCCTGTATATTTTTCAAGATGCTCATCGCTCATAGAGGGTCTAGAGATGCAGAACTGAGTGGGTGAGGCTCCTGGGACACCGTGCTGTGCTGAAGGACATCCCATGGGTCACAAATCCCCCCTGCTTTACCCGTGCTCAGGGGATGCGCAGAAGGATCTCACACTTGTGCATGAGGCTCAAGGACATGAAACCAAGTCTATGGCAAAGGAACCTTCTCCCAGGTGCCCAGGAATTGTTCCTACCTAATACTCCATTACTGGAGGTGTTCAAGACCAGGTGGGACGAGGCTTTGAGCAACCAGGTCTAGTGGGAGGTGTCCCTGCCATGGCAGGGGGTTGGAACTAGATGATCTCTGAGGTCCCTTCCAACCCAAACCATGTGATGATTCGATGACTCCAAACAGTGCAGCCAACAGCCTCAGGATCCCAGAGACTTTCTGAAACCTTAGGGTGAGTCCTGCTCTTAGCTGACCTTTCACTAGCCCCTGGTCTTGGGAAGGGGCAACGCTGACCACAGAGCTTTCCTGAAAAGGTCAGAAAACATGGCACAATGTTGTCCAATATTATTTCTAGCTAGCAGTGCATCTTTCCTGCACTCCACAGCCCTTACAAGAAGTGACATCACTTTTAATAGCAAAAGTAGACACCTTCTGAAGCATCTCTTGGATTGGTAATAAGGCAGAACACTTACAGGCTTTCCATGCACCAACCAGCAAAGTCAATCTGGTCATCAGCTTTGGGAGGGGAGCAGGCAAAGCAGGACTATGCAGCCTGGGCTCTGCACTCCCCCAAGGATCATGGGACACTTTCTGCTTCTCTAGGCCAACTAAAACCCTCACATCCAGAGCACCTTGGGGCACCGCCATGTCCCGAGGGAAGCTGGAGGTCATCGTGGTGCAATAGGTCCATCTGAACGGGCTGTTCCAGGTGCTCTCCTGCAGCAGATGCCATCGCATCTGGCTGCACACGTCTGCCTGGCCTTGTGCTGTTCTCACCCTGCCAACGCTTGCTGTTGGCTTGCTCCAACGGCTTGGACAGACACGTGCCGGGTCATTAATGAAGACCAGCAGGTCTGCAGGGCACACAAAAAGAACAGAGGCAGCAGAGCGGGACAAAATCCAAACGCTTCACTCCGAGGCTCTTAAGCTGGAGACTCAACCAGTCCAGCCCGGGTGCAGGTTCCAGCGTGCTCCTTTCCACAGCCACCGGCTCCTCCAGGAGCAGCTTTCCCACCTCCCGGTGTTTTCCTGGTGTATCCCCACCACAGGGGTGTTTGCGTGGCCCTGCCGCAGCCCTGCCCACCCACTGGGGCACCAGCCTTGTGGAGCAATTCAAAGCACTGCTTTTTATCCCTCAAATAACTGATTGCTACATAATTAGCTCTTTTGTTCCTGATACACAAACTCAGCTAGTTAATTATAGGCCACCTTGCCAGTGGTTTTTCAATTCTCTCCGGGTCTTGTTGCTGGGAGGCACATTAAGTAGCAGGGAGGAAAGGAAAGCTCGAAAGTCGCTATGAACAAAATTTTTAAAAATCCTCCTGAGTGGTCGGTGAGAGCTTTTATTTCATGAGTAGCCACAGCAGCTGGCGCTTGCATTATGCCTCGCAGATTTGTCAGTCCGTAGGCATAAAGATCAGGAATGCTGCAATCCCAAGGACTCTTTTCAGGAGCTTTGCACACATAACAAAGATAGAGTTTTTTTTAAAAAAAAAACCCCAATCAGACCAAGCAGCACTCTCCAGCTGCGGTCTATGAAAGCGCTTTCAGTTATTGACCTGCGCTGTATTTATCTCTTAGAGCTAGTGAGCCGTTTTTCATTTCTGTTTTTGCAATGAAATGGAAGAAAAGATTTTTCTTTTCCTTTAATTCCTTAGATGCCTCTGCGTTCAGTGGGGTGTCAAGAAAAGCTCGGCGAAGAGCAGACGATGCAAAAATACATCATCGCAAGAGAAGGAAGCGAGGCAGTAGGGAGGGGAAAGGCATCGCAAGGTTTTAAATCCTGCCCACAGCCTGCCCTGAGCATGATGTGCCGGGGTGTTGGCCTCTGCAGGCGTCAGAGCTTCCTGCTCCATTCCTGCTGTCCAGGGGAGATGGGAAGAATTGAGGCTAAAGCCTTTGGGGCACCTCACTCTGCCCCAGCCATCGTCTGCAAACTGAGGCAAGTCCCTGTGAAACATGGAAAACTCTCCAAAGTAAAGAACAGAAACGTTCTGCTTGAAAGGGACCTTCAAGATCATCAAGTCCAACCATTAACCCAGCACTGCTGGGCCACCACTAAACCACGTCCCTCAGCACCACATCTCCACGGCTTGGAAACCCCTCCAGGGATGGGGACTCCACCACTGC
>JAVSBS010007321.1:0-50742 GCA_033124195.1 Coracias cyanogaster
ACAACTAGAAGCGTTAAAAGCAACAATTTCCCCTTGCCTGCTCTGGAAGAGCTCATCCTTTCAAAAATAAGGGAAACTAGGTGGCCTTTAATCCCTACCTGCAGTTAGAATACAAACAGCTCTTACTGCACAAAGGGATTCAGGAGAAAAGGAATTAAATGTAAAGTGTTCTTCACCGCTTCATTTTTTCAAGACAGTCCTAGGTTGCTGTAATGAAATTCTGAAGAGACATCAACCAGTCTCTGTAGTGTGTCTGCCTTTCAAAAGGCATCAAAAAATAAAGCCATCCACCCAAAACATTTGTCAAGGATAAAACAGTAACAGAGACAGAGATTAATTTGGCCAGTGGAATGGGAGGAGGGGAGAGGGAAGTATATAAATCCCCAAGATCCTACAGACTGATCTCAAAGTGTAGGTAACTGCTGCCACAGATGTTTCCAAGACTTGTAAAATATTACCTAAATTGCCTTTACACCTAAAAGTTAATTCTCACATTACCAAAATGGTGGATAATTTGCTTTTGTTCAATCTTCTTGGTTTTCTTCTTTCATAGCTCATTACTTGTTCATGATCCAGTGTCACAAGGTCTACCTAGCGATGTAAACTTCTGAACAAGAAAGCTATGAAGGGCAATCACCAAGTCTTAAGGGGAAAAGCCTTCTAGAGCAGCATCAGGAGGCAACAGCCAAGCTTACAGATTAAGGGAGAAAGGTGTTACAAGCAGAGGAAGTGAGATGACTTGTAGCTACAAGAGACAAGGTTTAAAGGCCTTCAATGTTTTCAAAATTTGCATGAGAAATAAAGGTCAAAAAAAAGCAAGAAAGGATATTTATTTACTAAAAAGCAAGTGACCAAAGCCAGATCTTAAAAAAAAGAAAAGGAACAGTATTATACAGAAGTCTCTTGCCCTTTAATTGTCATCTGAAACAAATAATTATTGCATTATTGACTGAGAATTGCAAATCCCCCACAGAAGGAGGATGCTAAAAGAAGAAGAAAACATTACTGGGATGGGACAGCTTCCTGGAAGCAGACTCATCATCTCTGCCATGCCTACAAAACAGCGATGACTAGACAGACAGTAACGCTGCAGCCACCACTTAATACACTGATCAATCATTATATTGCTGTCGCCTTGTATTCCTACCATCATGTCTGCTTGTCCAAAGGGAACATTTTGGCCAAAGGAGGCAAGACTGGTTTTAAATTGTGTCAATGTACCTAATGAATCAAGAAAACCCAATCATATTAATAGGTTACACGATTATTCTATTCTTAGAGGAGTAACCTATTCATTTTATCTAAGAAGCTCCTGAACTTGAACAACATCCCTGAAAGATACTAGTCCATAAGGTTAATAGTATTTGAAACTTCATCCTACTGAGAAAGTTATCTTTATTTGAAAACAAAAGCGAGGTACGATGTAACTTTGTGGGCAGAAAATAGCTAAGAACAAACAGCCTACACAACCTGCTCTATAAACCAGGCAATTTGCTGCGGCAACTCATTTATCTGCTTATCTTTTAAGAGAGAAGCAGTCTGACGGCACCTTACAAAACAAAATTTCAAGTCTTAAAAATGTGATTAACTTATTGTGGCCATGTATAAAGCATTTAGTGTATTATCAATGCAATTACTCAGTGGACCAAAAGCTGCTATTTAAGAAGTCACCCCAAAAGATTTACTAAAACAAACAGTGCCTAAATTACTGCCTGCTTTCAGCAGTTCAACTCACTGCTTTATGAATAATTCAGCGTTGAATGAAAGACTGCATGAACCAGAGTTCAGTGTGGACATTCACAAGATGCCTATCATTATCCAACATATTTACAACTTCATACTGGTACTGGAAGACTTTGCATAGACAGCCTTCTCATTTTAAGAAATTTTTCATACACTTCTTAAGCTCCAGGTGTTTAATAACTTGGGGTAGACAGCAGCACCAGCATAAATTTTTCTTCAGTACAGTGATGTTATTTATCAGAAAAAGAGCAGCCTGCCTGTTTCACTAGCCTGGCTTTGCCCATTCCACAGTGCCACAATCCCTTGGCAGTCATCAGGGCAAGAGAAGTTCCTTTTCTTAGTCTGAGGAGCTTTGTTAGCTTAGATTACACATCTAGAAAACTATCAGATCAGGAAGAAAGGAAGGAAGAGTGCTGCTGGCTCCCATTTAGTACTCAAAACCCAGTAACTAGAACAGTTGACAAGAAAAATTATTTTCTTCTACAATAAGGAAAGGCTGAAACATCAGAAGTGTCACAACTTATTATGGCAACAGCTACTGGACCTGCACTACTTCTCCTTGCTGTATCTAGAGCAGCGAGGCTATGGAAGCAACTACCCTAACTCGTCACGTCTTGCCTCTGCACATTCCGGAGACGGCAGCATGATTACATCTTTGCTGAAGAGAAGGTGCTCAGTCCCAGCCTACTGAACACACCCTAAACAATGTGTTTTTCCAGTATCACACCCCTCTGTTTTACTGCTTCACTGAGTAATGGATTTATCTCTTGCAACAACAAATGCTAAGCTCTTCGGCAATCATCACTAGAAAGGCTGAAAAACTACTGAAAGAAGAATGAACTTCTGGCACAGGGAAGCCAAGGAGGCAAGGCTCAGCTGGAGCCAGGGCAGCGCAAGCATCACAGGGTACTTATGTTTATACGTGACACTACACTCAGCATGCAACAGCGCTGCAATCACATTCCTCGCGTTCTAAAAAAGACAATTAAATAGCAATTAAAATGAGTTTATTTGGATAATAATATGAGCACATAATGGGATTGGTGATTATGCTCCCATCAGCACCTCCTTTTCTTGCGAGTGTAGAAAAGTATACACAACCACCACCCGGACCACCACCATGTTTAGTAGCCAGACCACTGCCAACATTTTCAGAACTCACTTCTCTATCATTGTGGATGGGTACAGTCCACAACTTCAGAAAATTCTGGGGTATATCTATTAAATACTATGACTGAATGCTGGCTACATACCACAACAGCAAAAAAGTTTTGCACATTTAACAGTAATATATCGTGTTGCCTTACATGGGTCACAGAGGGATTACATATACCCCTTGCCCAAACTAGCTCTGCAGGCAGACCCATTCCCTGTAGTTACCGTGTTACAAAGTCAAAACATAATTCGCCATTATTTTCAGATTCTAAAATTCTGCTTGAGAATGGATTCAGACTTAGAGCAAATGCTCACTCCTGAACTCAGTCTTGAAGCATGCCAGGCTTTGCTCACACTACAAGCAGCATGGAAAGGTAGCACAAATAGATTTATTTTTTTTTCCTCATAATAGTGACAATTTTTTAAGCTGTAGAAACACTGTTGATCTGTCCATGTTAGGGTTAGAACACAAAACTAAATTTCCTAGCAAAGAACAAGAATGGATAATAACACAAATTCTGCACCGCAATTAATTTTACAGACACTAGGAGAAAAAAAAATAATTTTTAGCCTCATACCTTAATTTACCTTTCAACAGGACAGATCACTGCGAGCTAGAGAAACTGTACAATGTGCACATCAGAGACTTCATAATTAGGGTCTAAAACCTTCAGCATTTTTCCTGTTATTTTCAGTGATACTTTTAAATGAATAGATACATAAAGTAGGTTCACAGGAATCTGACTTAGTGGTTACAGGTAGCTAGTTGTTCTGAGACTAGGCTTTTGTGAGAAAAGGGAAAAGCAAACAAATCTTTAAAACCTGTTACACAGTTGCAATAAAAGCAAGCAAGCAGAGTTAAAGGTGTTTCCTTCTCATTTGACAAGGCAAGCTTAAATCCAGGCTTCTTTGCTGAATAGTAACAGCGTCTAAATCAAATGTGCTCACTAGAACTTACTCCTTTTAGGCTATGCAGCTACTAAACCCATTTTTAAAGGTGGCTGCTCTAGCAAAGCAGGAAAAAAAAAAAAAAATCAGAAGCCAAATCATCTACAGACTTGATCTGGCAGTCCTATGGTGAATCTAGAAAAACACAAACCCACCCCGGGGCAGGCAGGCAGCGGCGACCTGTGCCACACTGCCTGGTGCAGACACTGCTCTGTCAGGATGTGCAGCTGGAAGATCTTGGGACTTCCTAAGCACAGTATCTGACTATTTGGACCTTGAAGTGGTGCTTCTATAAAGAAGAACTACAGTGGGCTCTAATTAGCCCAGTGCGCTGACTACTACAACAATCTGAATTATAATATGGGAGAACCGCAAAGAGCGCCTGTCCTGTGCTCTGGTTGGACCTCTTCATCGAACACATCAACAGGTTCAGAATGAGGACAGAGAAAACAGACTAGATACACTCAGTTCAGAAGAAAGGTGACTAGAGGGGTGTACGGGATATGCCAGACAAATAACCTGAATAGCACAGAGGGGAAAAACAAAACAAGAAAATAATAAAAATTAAAAAAAAAAAAAAAAATCACAGCAGAGAACTACTACTACTTGCAATAGAAGGGGCTTTAGACGAAATTACCAGAATGTGTGTGTTTAAAGGAAATAAAATCTATTTTATTGCCACATGAAACTCCTGAAAGCCATGAAACATTTTGCCAGAAGATGCTGGGGAGGCCAAGACACCTTCCCAGCTCCCTCTGGCTGAAAGGCAGCGGCACTAGTGCAAAGCTGGAGGTCCACAAAGCACAGTATGCGGGTCTGACAGCGGCCAAAGGAAGCCACTGCAGGCTGACAGGAAGGGGAATGGGGAGGGACACTGCTGCAGGACACCTTCCCAGGCCCCATCTCATGACTCCGGGATTTCCTGATCTGTGGATGGTGTCTCTGCACTCCAAAATGCTCTATGAGCACATGTCCCTACCTTTCAAAGCAGTAGACACTACTAGTACCTACAACTTCCCAGCAAGGAGTGCCACAGTTTAACTATGTTATACAAAATAACTTTTTTTTTTTTCCAGCTTGCCCTTTATTGTTACACTCCATGTTTTCTGCATCTTACATAGCTTCTGTTTCACCTTCTCCACTTCCTAATCTACTTAGTCATTACTGCTACAGCAGCCATTTGATACCTTTTTTATGATCTTGATTTTCCTCGTTGTAACTTCTTTGCTTCTCCTATACCTTTTTAAGATGGAGGAAGAAAGGCTGTTAACCAGACTGCCCTCAGTGCTCAAGATGCAGCAGCACGGTGAACTTACACAAAGCATGTATTATTCCCTCTTCACTCCTGAAGGCAAAGCAATGAATGGCAGAAGATTCCGTCCGAGGAGTGGTGAAAAGGCAAGGAGGCAGCACGGCCAGGCTCAGCCCCCCTCGGGCTGAGCACCGCAGGGACAGGAGCTGCCATACCTCCCCTGCCCTGACGTTTCCTGTAAGCATCTGTTCCCAAAAGACCTCAAGACACAAGACACCAGGTTAAACAATTTTTACTCAATCCAGGGTGGTTAATTTCATGCAAATATGCAAGGTTTCCTTAAGCAGCTTTTGAAAATTCATACTGAATACCTGTTCCTAGCCTAAAGTTTTTTTAAAAAATAAAATCCAATATTCCTGACTCAGAAGACAGTTTTGCACTGTCTATAAATTTTACTGTAGGGAAAAAACCCCTGCCTATCACAGAAGCATTTAGGGCTTTGTATTCAAAACAAGGGCACACCCAAGTCATGCTTCTCCTCCACTTCAATCCCAGTTGCCGAAAGGCATCCAGGTGTCATGGGGCAGGGAGCAGGATCAGGCCTGGGCTCCCCACCCAGCCCTACACCCATAAGTAATGGCTTCACCTCCCCATGTGGGTGCTCCCAACAGCTTTCTCCTCGATCCACGAACCGCATCATCACAGATTAGCGGCCACAGCAGTAAAGCAGGAGCTGAACCAATTAGCGTGGGTCTGCCCAGTACTGATAAATCCTAACCTCACGCCAGGGTTGCTTTTACAAGTCTAGATTAACTGGAGGGAAAATGACAACAACAATTAAACCATTCAAGGTTTGGGGGGGCTTTTGTTAAGTCCTTTCTGTGAAGTGACACATGTGCAGGTCCTGGTAACAGAGGAACATTTACTGTTTCCTCCCAGCAACATAAGGAGCATCACTGACAAAATCATTATTTCCTACCGAAATTGAGTTTTCACTATGTTCTTTACCACCTACATTTCAAGAACAATGGTAAACTATGGTTTAAAAAAAATCTACACTTTGCGTTAATCTTAACAATTGTTTTCACTGTAAGTAACAAGAAGTAACTATGCTTTCGTCTAAAAGTAATAACTGCAGAATGAGCAAAACAAAAAACATTCCTTCTTCAAGCTGGGCAAGGAGTGCTTTTTTTGTTCTCTAAGACACAGATTTCAGAGGTTTCTATTCTCCACCAGTTTCCCAAATTCCTGAAAGACATGATTCCCCGGAGTTTTTGAGGTTGTTACTTAATAAGCTCAATTTTCCAACCTCATCTGTTCACATTGTTCCACATTCTACAAAAGCTTGACTGAGCCAGAGGCAAAGCAGAGAATGACTGTACACGGAAGGAGGGCCTCGCTTGGAGAATGGACTTGGTGACATCCCTGGCTTTGAACAGGTGAAAGGCTCCGGTCTGGTGCCCCAGGGAGCAGGGGCTGTGGGGTGGCTTACCCCATCCCACTCCTGTTTGGCACAGGAGCCCCCTTCCCTACATTACAAGTGGCCCCATTTTGACTGCAGCCTCCATGAGGATTCTGAGGCCTGGACACTCAGGAAACCACAGCCATGAAGTTTCTGGCCAACCTTAGTTTACTGAATCATCTGCCAGGTGCCTACTCTTCCTTCTCCTACTTTGTTGCATGAACACTAGTGATCATTAAGATAATTTTAAAAGCTTTAACAGAGGACTGAACCAAGAGTCTTCCTCAGTTTTTACAACAGAACCACTAGGTCCCCAAACAGTTCAGGCTTTCTTCAGCATTCACTTTTAAATACAATTTAGACTCTATTCTCCCTTTCCATTCTGACAGTAACTCTTCTACCCCCAAGTGTTAATGCAGAGAAATAATTATTTAGGCTCTGAGAAAGAGCTGATTATTGCTGTAAAATGTTCTGAAGATCAGCTTCTCCTTACTGCTTTGAAGATGTACGTTACTGTACTGAAAACATCAAAATGTTGGCAAACACTAAAATTAGCACTAAACTGTGTTCATTATTTAATATTGTCTACATGAAGAACAACTTTCTGCAAACAAATAACAGCTGAAATACTGTTTTGTATAGAAAACATAGACTCTTGCATGTTAGTTTCCATTATTTACAAAGGAATTCTTAAAAACGTGTAGAATGGGTATTTTATAATTCTCAGTTAAGCACTCCACCGACAAGTTTATTATTTTCTGTCAGCAATTTTAAGAAACTTTTTTTTTTTAATGAAAACAATAGAAAAATTTTAAGAAGTGAAAAATTAAAAAAAAAAAGCTTTTTCCTGTTTAACTGTTCAGTGTTAAGTAGCCAACCAGTTGTTGTGGTGCCAAAAAGGCTGCAACGGGGCCATGTAGCCAAGTCTGTATATTAGCTAAGCAAACACAATCAGAAATGAAGTTCTGCTTTGTACTCCAAAGAAAATGCTATACCTACCAAAAAAGGCACAACTACAGACACATTTTGAGGCTAGCTTTCTAACACAAAAGCACTGAAATCAATGAGGCAAAGAAACTAATGTGTCCTCCTCCACATCCACTTTAGCTGAGAACAGCTAAACCTCCCAAATCCAGCTACCTGGAACACAAACAAGAATAAAAGAGTATCTCCTGATAAACACTGGGACACCTGTAAAGCAGCAATCATTTTAGAAACTATTCTTAATCACAGACAGAGCATCTTGAACCATATACATCATACGGTAACATTTGCAGCTGCAAACTTCAAAACTACGTCATTTATGCAAATCATGCAAACTACTATTTTAGAAACAGAGATTTGAGAGACATTCAAGAAATGAGACTTTGCACCTATGTAATTTAGATTTCATCTTGCAGTGTAACCTAGTGGATGAAGGGTGGAGGGATGCTGCTTTGGATGGAGTTTATTTCATATGCTGGGTCTCTTCCGTATTTCAGTGCTCTCATTAATGTCCTGATGTGTCACCAACCCACACAACCAGCCAAATTAGTTTTTCCCTGAAAAGGGAGACAAAACAAGTTGGTCAAAATCCTTCGCCTTTTTCTTTGGAAAGCCAGTTACCTCCCATGTGGGAGCAGTTATAAACTAGCACATTTTTGAGCAAAAATACATTACAAAGAGGAAGTTGTACTTCACATGTTTGTTGTGTGTTTACTTTCTTATTTATTACTTTATAATTTTTGTTTCAGGAGCCAAATCCGCAGACAGTCTTTCAATAGCTTTCTGGTCAACTATTCTTAGAGCATAAAGGCAACAAAACAGACTTAAAAATGTGCTTCAGAGCAGCTGACTACTGCATGTCACTCAGTGAATTACATCTCTCTCATGCTTTGCAAAACACCCCGATTCCACAAATACATTCCCAATCTCAATATTCTATTCTTTCTGGCATATCTTCCCAACTGCTTCTATTTTTGCTCCATTGCTAGCGCCACTCATCTGAAGCAAATTTTTGAGGACTTCCAAAATTAATTACTGCCTTCCTGCTTTGCCTCTGGCTAGAAGCTGGCATAAACATCACCACTGAATTAAGCTGCATCTCAAATTCCTTATTCTACTGATGATGAATGATTATTCCTTTGTCTCAAGAAAACTAAGTCCCTTAAGTTTTCTCCCTACCCTTTATTTTTCTCTCTAATAATGTAGCATTTGTGGCCTGTGTCATCATCACCTACCACAAACTCTTGCTACTCACACTTCCTTTGCTCTAGCTAGTCCATTTACATTTCCTGCTATAATTTTTATCCCACAAATGCCCTCAGTGTTTTGAATATACCCCTAGAGCATGTAAAAGCTGATTCTTTTGTCGGTCCTCCCCACTACTGGAGCCTCAACCAATTTCCTATCTTTTTCCTGGACTACTTTTCCATGACTTCATAACTGCTAACAGTTTTCCTTGGAGGGGGCAGACAGGGCATGGCAGGGGATCACAGGGGAGGAGAAATAAATAAATCCAGAGGTACACCACAAACTGTCTCGTATGTAATGCCTGGCACTCCCTCAGCTCCATATATTTTTCACAAGAAAAAAAAAAAAAAATCAATTAAGAATCCATAAGGGTGTTTCTCCTTTCAGAAACAGAAGTGACATAACTTAAGACATCTTGCTTAAGAAATAAAAGTACATGCAAAAAAAAAAAGTATCTGTGAATAGTGTGTATTATTTGAAGGTTTCTCTATGTTTTTAATACGTCGAACTGACAGAATTGAAGCAGAGAGCTCCAATTTAAGTGTATTATCATGAGAGTCAAGTCTTACCAAAACCTGAAACGAACTGCAGGTGTTACTGGTCAAAGTCAGAATAAGACCAGGACTTAGGATTACTAGAGACAGTAATAATCTAACTGCAACTGTTATCCATGCAGGAACATCTTTCCCTCTCTGAAAGGGGAAGCTTTCAGAAAAAAAAAAGGAAGAGGCGTGCCATGCCATGCCTTTGCAATGAAGAACAAGAAGAGATAGAACAGACACCAAAACCAAAGACAAAATAGACTGGGCCTGAAGAGAGAACAGTTATTCTGCTGGAGGTTATCAGGGAGGAGAAGCTGCACCCTGGGACACAATGCTCAGACCAGCAAAAGAACCAAGACAACCCTTTGATACAATATTCTGTTATTTTACCGATAAAACTCAGGTGCCTAAGAGTAAGTGGCACCGTGTTTGTGTTTAGCAGTGGTAACACAACACTGGCATACCTTTAACAGCTGAGCTACACAAAAGGAAACTTATCTGTGCTCATGTAACAGGAGAGTTTTTACCTGTTTAAGCTTGTTCACAAACCCCATCAGACACAATACATTGCCTAGATTTTTACCTAGCAAATAGACTTTTTTTGCCCCTATTACACCCTTTCACCATAAAAATGTTAAAATATAGCAATAAACATACACGTTTTGATTTGCTCTAACTCATATGGCCAAATTGAGGTATTTTCATGTCCCTGTGGATGTTTTACTAGTGATGCATTTTCAGCACACTTTTTTAAGATCAAAGAAATCCCACAAGACCACAAAGAGAGAGAGACAGACAAGGGATAGGGTGAATAGATGTCTGTCTCCCTTTGGCTTGGATAGTCTGGTAAACAAGAGACTTCACTAAACATCAGATAACCTGTGGGATGCTAGAGATCTCTGGAATTTTATTAGAGAACTTTTAGCAAGCTGTAGGATCTGCCCATACTCCCCAAATCAAGGCAAGACCCTGGGACTTAAACCCTGCACAGCTGTACGGCAGGAAAGATGAAGCCCATCGCAAGGACCAGACCGCACACGCAGGAGAACCATCACAGCCGCTACTGTTGGGCTGCATAATCCAAGACAAAAAAGTTGGATTCATTGCACTCATGCGATGAATCCAACTCAAAAGTTGCATTCATTTTCATCAAAAAAGTTCCTTCATTGCACAAACCACTGCAAATGCCACCCTCTCTTATTTGAAAATTAAAATATTTGCTTCAAAGTATTGACACAGAATAAATGATACTAGAACAAAGAGAAACACCTTTCAATCTATCTTACAGGCACCTGGTTGTAGGTTTTACTACTGCTTCTGCCAGCATACGGGCCTAACAGATGCAGTGTGCCCAGTCAAATTTGGTTTTAAGGTGTTTTTTTTCAGGGAGAAGTATTTTCTTTTTGTTATTTTCTGCAAATGCCATTTATTACCAACCAAATCCATGAATTTCACAAGCAAACAGAAAGGCCGTAAATGTAAGAATTTAAATGCCAATAGTGCTTATTCCCTATAATTTAATACAATCCAGTATTCTTGAAATCTGAGCACACTTCAAATCCCTGCAACCTTCCTTCTCAGGCACAGGGATTCTGAACTCACCCTGCTGAGCTGTACAGGAAATATCCATTGAATGTTGAGCTCCAGTTACACAGGAAAAGGAAAGGCTATTCCAGGTCCACCACTAAATGCAGCCCCCATCCATCTGCACACACACGAGCTAAAGCTCAAGACACTGGTGGCCAAAGCATTCCAGCAGAATTATGGCAACCCTGCGCACTAAGTGACAAACCCCTGTTACATGACAGCATCGCCTGTGCTGCATTAATTCCATGTTACAACTACTGTTCTAAGAATAGTTTTAGACCTCATTTTCCCACTTAGATTTTTTAATGTACAAATATGAAATATTTTTAGAGGAATGGCACCTTGCACATAAAAGCAGCCTGATGGGTACACAGTTTCCATGTGATTTCTCTTATCAATTTTAACAAGTATGCAAATATACAAGTCGCAAATAAAATCAGAGACAACACTATTGGAGTGAGTTCTAGGTCATTAAGGACTTTTAAGATTAGATTGCATTTTTGAGTTTTGTTCAGAAATACAGAGAGGATCAGTGGACACCATGGCATGTACACGCTGCACACAGAAGAGCAGTCACTGCCAGCGGTGTGGACTGCTATCTGCACTGCTGCTTTTCTAACTTTTTACCAATAGTAACATGCATTTCCAATACAGCTCCAAAAACTTAAGTCTAAGCCTTACATTTGATTATCGTTGCTTGAAAAACGCACCTGAAAACTGTGGGAAGCTCTGCGGGAAGGAGAAATTTCTCACCAGTACAAGTGGCATAGCTGCAGTAATTTGTGTTTTTTCCTAGATCTTACAACACAGCAAGTGGCTAAACAATCTCGGTAGGCCATAAACGAAATTACATAGATATGTCCAGGTACAGAACTACCATTAGAATATCATTTTAAAATAGCTTTTGCTGCTGACAGGGAAAGTCTAAATTTCTTTGTGGATCCTGGACCAACTGCATACATTCAACCACAACACAACTTACAGTTATAGATCTCAGTGAGTGAACTCACACAGGAGAGAAATACCGTAGGTTGAGGAGAGGTGTTTTACCTCCCAGAAAATTCATGCCCACCTCAATAAAATAAAGTACACTGCAATCTTTCGAATATAAGCTGAACTTCTGAAGTTAACATATAGCACTAGAAATTCAGTGTTATCTGGTGCTAATCCTTGCCTGGCAGGCAGTTAACATACCACCTTCTCTGTAGCAGCAGGGAAAAAGCCTCTCCTCTGCTCAGGTCCAAAGAGCATCTAGACAAGGCTGCAACCAAGAACAAGGCACTCTTCTCAGCTGCCTACTTCTCCAGGTGCTCTTCTGAACTGGGCCAGTAGGTAGGACAAAATTATTCTTTTAGAAGTAGTGATGTATTTTCAAAACCTGTTCTCCCAAGGCATCCCTTCCTCTACCTTCATTGCATCCTCACCTAGGAAACACAGAGGCATAAAGTGGGCTTCTGCCAGCCCCACAACAAGTCACCCAGCTGGGAGATTGCTCCCAAGGAGAGCGCTGCCAGTAACACGACAGTGGCCAGATCAACTGGCCTGGCACACCACCCGGCTACGAGGGTGTGATGTGTCCCCACCCAAGAAGCAAGTTACCAAATTAACAACCCCTCCTCAAATTTCTGAGCTCAATGTAGAAATCAAAAGTGCAAAATTACCACCAAGAATGGGTTTATAACACTAAGAGTTTAACTAGTTTTTCACAGCACACAACTGTCTGTATTTAGGGAATTTCCTATAAATTACCCAACAACTGCACTTTAAAAAAAAATTCTTACTTCAGAAAACAAATCTATTTACAAAGTTGTATGCTGCCAAAATTTCAAATACTTTTACTGTATATCTATCCTTTGATTTAATAAAGCATGCATCTGAGGTGGTTTATGTGCATTGCAAAGTATATTAAACACAAGAGATCAAAAATTTACGTTAGCCCGGTTAATCTCTGCCAATATTTTGCTTCAGCTACACTAACTAGATCCTGTCTAGCATTAACCCAGTCAGTACTAAGCCAGTTTTATATTCTTTAATCTAACCTGTGAACATGATGCTAATAGCAATAGGTATACCTTAAGCTGAATTTAAAGAACGACTGAAATTTCATGCACCTCCTCTCATAAACTTTCCAGATTAGGAAGCAGGTTAACTCTGAAACTCATTTTAACAGACTTGCTAAAACTTGTATGATACAACCTCACTCCAGAAACCAGTGGCTCCTGTTTGAATTAGGACCATTACAGCGGCCAAAGAGCTTGGCTAATAGAATCAGAGAATCCTTTAGGTTGGAAAAGACCTCTAGGATCATCTAGTCCAACCTTCGTCAAACATCTGCCTCACCCCTAGACCATGTCTCGAAGCACCACATCTACCCATTTTTTGAACACCTCCGGGGATGGCAACTCCGTCACTTCCCTGGGCAGCCTGTTCCAATGGCTAATCACTCTTCCAGTGAAGAACTTCTTCCTGATATCCAACCTAAACCTCCCCTGGCGCAACTTGAGGCCATTTCCCCTCATCCTGTCGTTAGTTACTTGGGAGAAGAGACCAGCATCAGCCTCACTGCAGCCTCTCTTTAGGCAGTTGTAGAGAGCAATGAGGTCTCCTCTAAGCTTCCTCTTCTCCAGGTTAAACAATCCAAGCTCCCTCAGGCACTCCTCATATGACATATTCTCCAAACCCCTCACCAGCTTTGTTGCCCTTCTCTTTTTCTGCTTGTGACAGAAAAAAATCAAACTGTCATTGAGCATTTCTATTTTTAATATGATTCTAATGTGAAATGAGAGGCAAACTTTCACAGATTTAGAATTTTATCTTAATGCATATGATGCATCTTGAAAAAGTTTTTCTTCTCCTGGCTTTCATTAAATGATACATCTTTAAGTCTTTCCACAGTTTTTCAGGATGCTAATTGATAGTTCAGATGCCTTTCTCCAGGAAGACAACAATCTCTATCACACTGTTAAGTAATCAGAAGATTTACAGCACATTTTGTACATGGTATTTTCCTATATCGAAGTTTTGCCAAACATTTTTGACATATGGTTTATACAAACTTTGTAATCTGGAGATCTAAACTCCTGAAAGAAAATTTAATCCTACTGATAGTGGCCTTGAGTTTCTTGGTTTCCTTTTATGGATCCCTTCCAAATAATTCTCAGACACCCAAGAGTAAACTGCTTGGGAACCACTGTTACGGGTTAAAATAGTCTCAACAGATAGAAATATCTTGTTTAAAAGGGAAATTTATTTCATCAGACCTGGTAAATTTATGCTCACCTCAATTATTCAGCCCAGATAGCAACCGAGTAATTGCTTGGAAGCACAATAATTAATGTTCTGATGTTAATATTAAAGAGGAAACCATCTTGGAATATTGGAGTCTTATTTTCACCTGGCATTTAATTTCACTTTTTTCACTGGTGCCAGTTTAAGTAAGAAATTTCTCACTGGAAGTGGTATTCTGAGTGCATAACAATTTCTGTGAATGAAGTGGAGTTGCTGTATTTTTTTGTCTGGTCTGCAAGAAGCTGATCCAGTCTAATGGGTAGAGAGGGCAGCAGCATTATTCATAGCAATATGTAAAGTACCCTCTTGGGCTCACCATACATTTTATCTTTCATTATCAAATTGACAACTGGGCATGAGCAGATTCATTCTCTGTCAGGGAATACCACAGGCTATATTTCTGTACTTTTTCTCCCTCCATCCAGGCATTCTCTCACTGCATTGGTAAATCATCATGTTAAATCATTAATAGTGAAGAAAGGCATGCTACGTAAGCAATTATGTACTGATTAATGTCTAAGTTAAATTCCTCTCTTCAGAGATACTGCTGACCTGCTGAGTATCTCCATCATGCTCATTTTCTTTGTTCTTTGGTAGAAGCTGATGGCTTTAGCAGCCCAAGCACAAAGGCAGGAGCGTCCTTAGGTTCAAATCCTCACGCACAGCACTGAACGTGAACAGTTGACGTTCTCTCTCAAAATTAACATGGGGGGGATGCAAGGGCTGAAAATCTTCAGTAAAGCTTCATCTAGCCAGTAAAATTCTCTGCATGCCATCAAAACTCTCATCCTTGTTAACATCATGGCAATTCCAGCGGTACTGGCAGCAACGGGAGCTCTCACAGAGATGGGCCATTAGTGCTGGCAGTACGGCATCAGTTCAGCCTGCTGTGAGTAAGTGTAGCTGACGTGGTGCTTAAAATGTGGGCAGCCATAAGTGCTTTTCTCCAGTGGAGCTCCCAGTGTTACTACTAACATGAGAACCAAACAGGCGTTGGCTCATGTCGGAATGGTTTGAATCACTTTATCATCCCAATGTTAGAATGTGTACAGTGCAGGCAGGGAAACAATAGCATAAAGTCCCGACTGGTGAAGCAGGCTGGGATTCAGGGGAAAGAAATAATAGTTTGCTGTTTTACTAGTGATAAATATATATATATATACATATAACCTGTTGGAATTCCCCAAGGTGTGCATGAAGCTCAGTCTGTATAAATACAATGGTAAGAAATGTAGAGTTATCATGTTAATATTTCTGTTTTGCTTTAGTGTCCTGGTTTGAGTTAGAACCAAACCAATTCTGTTCAGTGATTTTCCTTTTCATCTGAGTCTCTGCCCACTAACAGCACTCTCTGGAGCTCACAGCGTGTTTTTGCAGTGTCTGCTTCTAGCAGTGACAGCGCTGGATGTTTAGAGTTACTCCCAAGGGCTGGTGTGCAGCCCAAGGGCACTGCTGGCTCTTGTGTGCCACATCAGGGGGTGCAGAAAGTGAAAGGCCGCACCTGCGGGGAGGAGCGGCCAGGAGAGGGGACCCTGCACTGACCAGCGAGGGATTCCAGCCCGTGTACGTCATAGTCAGTATAAAGCTGAGGGATCACGAGGGTCTCAACCCTTCACTTCCCTTGGGGGCCTTAGCTTCCCTCGGCTGCCCTTCTTGCTTTCTGGACCTTTCCCTTCAACCATCTGTCTTCTTGGCCCTGCCTTTGATCCCAATTTATACATTCCCGAACCCAGTTCCCATCTGCTGCTGAGCCTTGTCTGGGACTTTGCTGGTGCCTGCACAAGCCTCAGTGGTGATGGTGATGTAATTGCCCTCAAGGGGAGGTTGTGTTCAATACTAGTTTTGTATATATGTGTATATATTCCATTTTATTATTATTATTTTCATTAAAACTGTTTTAGTTTTCTAAGCCTCTCTCTTATTCCCTTCCTCTCCCATTTGTGAGGGGAGGAGGCCGTAAGTCTCTCTCCCTTATCCTCTTTCTCTTCTTCTATTTGAGGAGGGAAGAGGGGCTAACAGAGAGCATCTGTTGTAGGTCTGGTGGACTGACCCTAAACCTCAACACCTAGAGTGGCGTTCCTGAGCAGAGGAGGACACCTTGATAGACACCCACTAAAACAGCGAGCCTCTTTTGCTGCTTTGTACTGTTCAAATGCACTGGTTTCTCCTTGCTGTGTGTGTAAATGTTTATCACTAACACCCAAAAGCGTACTCACAAGAGTGTCCTTCTGCCACAGAACTGTAACTCTGTGCTATCAGCTCTTTGGGATGCAGGTGGTGCTTTATTTTTGTGCTGAGGGGCAAATTACTGACAAATAGCTGCTTAGCAGCTAAAAAAGGAAATACCAGTATTGTGTATCTTCTGGCAGAAATATTTATTGGCTGTTTGCATAATAGTATTTTTAGGCATCTTCTGTTTCTAAAACAGAAATAGATACTGAAATACGACTGACAAGTTTTGCCTTCTCTACCCCAGAACCTTTGATCTCTGGGAAGTGTGTCCAGCTTTCAAGTGGGGGCAGATGCCTCCCCGGTTATGGAGCAGAAGTGAAAATACACCTTTTAGCATGACCAGGGATATGCATTTTGGTTAGACCCAGTGAGGTGAGAAGCAATCACTTCAGAATTGTTACTCATGCTGTCTTGTGTGCTATTACTGCTAAAAAATTAATGGAATATTAATTTCTGATTATACTGATATCCTGTGCCAGGTTCTGTTATAGCCCAAGGACCACACTGGGTTGTAGGGTTGAAATGCAGGTTGAGCATATCTTGAAAGGTGTTGAGGGGCTGTGCTGAATGCAAGTCCAGCAGAAAAGGATCACTTCCTTTTGTTTGTGCAATGATTTTTGTTGTTGTTTCCCACGTGCAGCTCTGCACATATTTAAGAATATTCACTCTGTTTCTTTAGAGGTACTAGTTCTAAAGTTATTTGTGAAAAAAATGTTTCTTTGGAATTTGAACTTTGTGCTACAATATTTCAGCTGTTGCAGTCCGTGTTTCGATAATGCCTGCAAATACCTTTAAATCTTCTTACCTGCTTTCACAATTGAAGTTATTGAACACTTGACAAAACCTAGCGCAGGGATTTCAGGAATGTTGTAGCTATTAGTAGTTTTTGTTTTTACATGATATTATATCTGAGTAAGAATTTTCAGTCATCATGAAGCATCGTAGTAAATTGTGCTAAGTTTGTGCTTCTCAAAAGTGCCACTACACTAACACTTCCTCAGCTCCTTCCCCCAGCACCTATTACCCCTCCGTCTCTCTTATCAGGCTAAGAAAATCGATATTCTGTGCCAGCTTCACTGTACTAGTAATAAGCAATGGAGTACCAGAGGCAAAAATCACTCAAGTAGGTAGGGCTCAAGTCTACTCAAGTGGATGGTAGGGCTCCTGTCCACACTCCTTACGCTCTTCCAGAGCTGACTTGTATCTTGCCCTGTAGCCTCTTACAGACACCAGCCAACCAGCCTAATGAGAAAGGTCCTGGCCAGGGACCAAGGGGCAACAGCTGCAGTCCCTGCTGAGTCCAGGTGAGGGACGAGGTTTTCTCTCTTGCTCTTACTCCAGTGCAGGCAAGATAAAGGAGGGCACTGACCTTCTGCATGAACTCAATTAAAGTCAATAAAGAGTAGAAAAGCAAGCACCTAAAGTGCTACAGTAGTTTGGGGCTCATGGGTCTGGACTAAATGAAAGAATGAAATATTCAGTTGCTGCGGTAAGCCTTCCTGTGAAGAACATTTTATTGCACGCAGTGTTTCTCCTTTCACATTCATGTTCTCCGTCATCATTGTTTATTTTCATCTGATGGCTTTAGGTGCATTGTGAGAAAGGTCCATTAAAATAATGGAGTTTGATGTTTGAATATATTTTTCATCCCTCTTTCCCTCCCCCTGCTCTCTGCCTCTCTCTCACAGACACATGTATTTCTAAAGCGTGGACCAGAAGCACAAAACAAGATCGCCCACCAGATGAGGGCTCCTGAGCATGCCAGGGTTTGAATTACTGAATGGGTGGATGACACTGCTCTTGGTGTTTTTCAGAGAAGGCTGGCTTGTAGGTAAACTAGTAAATCCTTTCAGGCTTGTAATGAAAGGTGAAACTAGAGGGAAGTAGCAATAAAGAAATAAGATTTTAGGGGCTCCCTGTATTTATGAGGGGAATATGTGGCAAGGGAATAGAGGCGGCAAGAAAAGGTAGTTCTGCTTCAAAGGAAAAGCAAATAGGCTATAATAATTCCAGAAGAGACATAAAATTAATAGCAATTTGAGGCAAAATACTCTTTTAACTGATGTTTGGAGAATATTATGTCAATAAACTCAGTGTCTTTTTAAAAGTCTATTAATTTCAACTTCCACAATGATTTGTGGAACAGGATGACTCCTAGATAAAGGTGGAGCTCAGGACACCTGTGATCTCTTCATTTTATTGTCCTTGCCTTTGACTAGTTGTTTCAACCCTTTGCACCTTAGTTTTCCTTCCCTCCTATCCCTAGTCTACTCTGTCTTTTCCACTGTAACTTGTGCACCATTTGACAGACAGTATTAACATGCAGTATACCTACCACACAGGGCTTAATTTCAACTGATGCTTCAAAATGTTCTTGTTATTTAAAAAATCAGATTTGTATATATTTTCATTAGGACAAGTAATAGACCTTCTACATTGTTGTTTTAGTGATGTTCCCTTTTTTTGGTCAAATTTACGAATCAGACATTCCATCCCCTAAGCTTCCCCCCCTCCTCATTAAACTGTTAATATTAACAGGGAGGTAATCCCTTGTATTACACTGAATCTCTTCCTGGAGCAGAAATGTTGTTAGTAAATTCAGAGGAAGACAATTGAGGTTTAGGGGAGCCAAAGCTTGTTCACTTTGTCAGGAATGAGAAAAGCATGGGTGCGGATTGTTTCAGAAAACACTGTAGAGAAGTGGAAATACTATAGACTCTGTTTTCACAAGATCTCTTGCCTTCATGGATAGTTTCATGGATATATTTCCTTGCTAAGTCAAAACCCAAAATGTCTTCTGGGCTGAGATGTAATTTATATTACAGAACCCACGAAATGTAGAGCAAATGGAAAGCAGCTCAGTTGTTATTTAGAGATGCTGTATAGAGTAAGAATAAAACTTAAATTACTAATTGATGATAGGCATTGAAGCTAAGTCTGTACAGCCAGAACAACAATGGCTTTTCACAAGGATAGAAAAGGGAAGAAGCCAAGACGTTATTTGGTAAGAAAGTAATTCTAAATCTTAAAACTCAAGGTATTAAACAATGAAAATTACTGTGTGAGAGATGCAGCAGTAGAATATGGCAAAGGTTTGTGCGATGCTCTTAGGTTGTCTCAGGCTCCTGAAAATGTAACTTTATTATTGCTACTGTTATTTTACTTGTGCCCAATAATGTTTTTGATAGGCAGCATGTTTCCCAGATCTCCAAGGAGTGCTCCAGACTTCACAGTTTAAAATAGATGGGGAAAATATTCAGGGAACATTCACTTCAAGCAGGACTTTCTGCTCTGATTGACAGAATTCATTACAGAAGGTGTGTTAGAGTTTTTGTGCTCTTACAGTTGCTCAGCTGGACTTTAAGCCTCACTTCTCCAAGTGTGATTCAGCTCAGATCCCTCTCCACCCTGTACTGATAATTTTTTTTCTTGATCTTTGTGGCAACACAAAAAACTAATTTTGGATGGTTTCTTAAAGAAAACCTTGCTAGTTCCAAATTCTCTATTAAATCCCATTCAAAATATAACCTGATCTGAGAACATATTTATTTACTCTGCTCTTGCTCTGCCTTTGCCAGTTGAGGTTGGAAGCTCCCCAGAGGCCAGTGGGGTCCTTTTTTTTCACTGCCATCACTTATAATCTAAGCACCACAGGAAATTTAGCCATATCTGTTTAGGAATCACCAGCCCAAGGCAATACTCAAAAATTTAATGAAATCGGTCACCAGAGGAGGTGACTCTCTTAGCAGTGGCAAAGTGCATACTGGAAGATGTGGGGTTTGGGCAGGTCTCCCAAGAAAGGAATTTGCCTACTTACCTAATAAGGCACATACTGCAGATTTTCCTGGAGGGCTGGCTAGGAATCTTAAGTAGCTCTTTATTTAAAGGCTTTATTTATAAAGGCAAGCAAGAAGAAACCTCCCCAGGCATTTCCAGATGCAAAGATTCCTGAAGTTTGGGCGTATTTCAAAGATGTTTCAAGCTGATAAATTTTCACAAACGCTTGCGACCCACTTGCAAGTCCATCCTTCCTAAGTGGGAGGTATACTGTTTGGTATTTATGCATCAGCTGCTCATACCAGACTGCTCTAAGGTGATGCTCAGAAGAAAAAGCTCACACAAGGTAATGTTAATTCGGAGGTCAGCCTAGAAAACTGTAAAGGTTCTTATTGGCCTTAAAAGTCTATGAATCGATAGCAAGTGCTGGCAAAAGGTCACTGGTCACAGATAAAAGACTATCAGACCATCTAGCAGAGCTACTAAAACTTTTTTATTATAAGGAGGTTAAAATAAATCCTAGATTTGGTTGTCAGATATTGTTCAGTCACTTTTGTTCCCCTTGAACAGTTTTGTGCGGATGTTTTCTACCTGTAGGCTGCTCCTGAAAAATCACCAGCTACTCCAGAACAGCATAGAGAGCTTCCTGCGAGCCCGTCCCAAACATTTCCCGAAGTATTGTGCAACAAGCAGTAGAGCAGCTCGCCAGTCTGAGTGCCTTATGATTTATGAATAACTATGGTTTCCATTAAGCTGCAGAAAGGGGATAGTGTGTTTCACCCTGTGCTGAGAACCCCATTTGTTTCAGTTCCTGTCAGCAGTTTGCATAAGTGAATGATTTTATTTCATGTGAGAGAGAAGGCAAACACACAAGTTATCCCAGCAGTGGAAGATTTGTCAAATAAAGCTTTTAATAATGGTGTTATTTGACAGTTTTATAGTGCTTCAACTTTCGAGCAGTTTGAAGGTGGTAGGTTTTCAATAAAAATTAAGTCCTTATCTAGAAGAAACTTGGTCCCTGTTGTTTTAAAAGAACTAGTCTCGGCTGCATTGGAGCACCTTAATCTACTACTGAAAGTAAATCTCAATCCTTTTCTGTATTAATATATCTTGCAATCCATCATCAGTAGGTGTTCTGTGTATTTTTTTGCCCTAGTATATCAAGGTGGCCTGATAAACCACCTTCCTAACCAAACTTGTTGGGTGATCATTAGGTTTCTCACAAGAATAAATTATCCAGCGTAGTTCTCTGTGGCTTACTTAAATAGTCCAGCGGTGTTTCCAGTCACTCTTACTTATTTCTTTAATTTGTTTAAGGGGTCCAATAAGTTATTCAGGTGAGGAGAAAAGGAACAGGGAAGTTGCTGGTTTTTCACAAGGTCAGCGTTAATCCTATCTGTGTTCATAAATCATTGTACATCATAGGATAACCACGTAGCGACTGAGAACGTGTTAATAGAAAACCAGTTCTGTGTTGAAAGTTGCCTTGCTTAAAGGAGGGTTTTTAAAAATCATTTAAAGCTGCCTGAAGTTCCTTGCCTATTAAATAAACATAAATGTAAAGGTTATACTATTTATAGATCTGCTACTTTTGTTAGAAAAGTTGGTTGATCTTCATCATCCTGCAGAGAAGTTAGATTTTAGTACAAGCCTTTTACTGAAATGTCTTGGTTTGAGTTAGAACCAAACCAGTTCTCTTCAGTGATTTTACCTTTCATCTGAATCTCTTCTAACCAACCACTGTCTGAGAAAAAAGAGGGGTCGGTAACCTTGATAAGCATTTGATTTGGACAATCAGGGTAATAAAAAAAGGTATGAGTAGAAGCAGTGTATCTTAGGCTTAAATTATCTGCCCAAGTTCACATGTAGAGATGTTGTGAGAGCTGAGATTTGATGCAAAGAGATCCTGCCTCCAAACTGTCATACAAGCTAGCCCATGCTAGTTGTCCAGACACAAACAGCTCCAGTAAGCACAAAGCCCTTCCTCCTGTTCAGGAATTCAATTTATATATTGCTATACCAACTGATATTTACAGGGAGAGTGCTCAGCTGATATATATCTGGCAAAATTAATTTGCATCCTTTGTCTGCATGTCTGACAGAACATCCTGAGTCCCGGTGATTTCAGCTAAGTTTAGGAATCTTTAAAGTGAAGCCTTTCTGCTTGATATTCTCATTAGCAGTATTGTTAAAACCAAACACACATATGGCCTACTTTCAAATGCAATGCCACAGGTTTTGTTTCTGAGATCTTACAATCTGGTCCAGTAAACAAAATGAGCAGAAGACATGAGCTGGAGGGAGGAAGGACAAAAAAGCAGAAACAAGATTGTTAGCTGCTGTGCTGAAGCTCTTTTTACAAGCTGGTCTCTCCTCTGAGAGGGCTTAGGGGAATTTTTATTTTCTTCTTTTCACTACAACTTTCTGAAAAGCTCTTGAAAGAGATTGTTCTGTTTGAAGGCCTTGAAATCTTACAATCTGGTATAGTAAGAGTTATTGGTTAGGTATACTTAGCCCTGTGATAGAATCATAGAATAATTTAGGTTGGAAAAGACCTCTAGGATCATCAAGGCCAACCCTCATCCTAACATCTCCCTGACCTGCCCTGCTGCCTTCCCTTCTGCTAGTCACCTGGGATGTGCCAGCATGAAACGGGGAGCATTTGTGTGGTTAAAAGCATCCTCTGTTTAATTCCAGGGGAACTTGTCACTGTTAGCTGATTACTTTGTTTAGCAAGGATCAGACTGAGTCATTCTGAGTTCAACAGCACCTTCCTAGCAGAAGGAGAGGGACAGACTGGTTTTTATTTACTGATGGCTTGAGGCAGTGCCACCAGAGAAATTAGAGGAGTCTTTCCATTGACTTTATGAAAGCTGGATAGCGTCTTGGTCTTGCGCTGTATGTAGTGTTTGTTTATTTTATACGCAGTCAGCCCAGAGTCTCCTTCATACCTCTTTCTCCCACAGTGCTCAACTCCTCTCTCTCATCACAGAATAGTCTGACAGGAACTTTCCTCTCCTATCTGTCTCTTTCTCTGTGCTCTCCTCCCCCTCCTTCTCATTCTTTACCTCCCTCTGTCTCGCTCATTCTCTCCCCTGCTGCTCTCAGATGGCTGGCTTTGCTCAAGGTCTGCAGGCTGGCGTAGAGCATGCCTGGAACAATATGTTCCTATTAAATTTATCCTCTCTCATTGCTTCCTAAAATTAAATTGAATTTTACTCTCAAGTTTGTTTGTTGAAATCACATAATAAAAACAACCCTGAATGCAATCACATTTAATCGGAAAGCTTTTCAGCATTCATAATGATAAAAAAAAATTTTAAAGAAGCTTGTTCTAGTGTTTTACAGAAAAGAAGAAGCATGTTTCTCATTTACAGGTGAAATTAATCCCTAAAAGTCTCTCCAAAGCCTGAGTTCCTTCCATGGGTTTAATTCCATGGGTTTAATTCCATGGCTTTTACACCACTTTGGCCCCTGCAAGATCACAAAGATAGAGCATTCAGACTGAAATTAATTCCTTGTACATATTTGAGCAATATTAGTAGGTTCTGCATTTATGCTATTGGCTTCATTATACTTACTATAAGACTGTTGGGTTTGAAACTAGTCAGAGGCCTCACAAAGAGCACAGTGATGCTGTTCAGGGTTGGACCTTTCAGTCGGATAAACACAGATCACAGATTTTGGGGTGCTGAGCCGCTATAGTTGTGTCAGGGGAAGTACGGCGTTTTCAGCACTCCTGAAATGCTAAAAAGCATGCAAATCTCAGGATCAGATTTGTGACAGCTGGACAAGAAGGTGTTCACGATTTGGGGAGATAAGTGTGTACAATAGTATGCATTGCACAGCTTAAAATTGCTACGGTGTTAAAAAGCCACAGGAATATTTTACTGTTTCAGAAGCATTCTTCTTTGATTTGTCTACAATTTGAAGCAAAACCACAGCAGTATCACCATGGTAATATATGATAGGATATATTTCAGAGAGAAAATAAGACATGCAAAAAATTGCAGATTGATCACACTGGAAGGTCCTGCAGGTTTGGGCTACTCGTTGGCAATTCCAACATCTCAAAAAGTAGAACACTGCTGCAAGAATATGCAAAATTCCAGAGCCATGCTGTGCTGCTCTCTTATGTACCCTGCACGGGTTTTATATGCTGAAGACATCTTGACATCAATGGGGTGTTTTCAGAGCAGAATATGTTTGAAGTTTGTAAGAGGAATCCATTGTAGAGAGAAGAGGAAGATGTGAATGTTGGCAACAGTTTGACAGATCTTTTTCCAGTAGTGCTTCAGAAGATCCAGTGCTCATTTTTTTTATGATAGAAGATAGTGTTCATCAAAGCAGGCTGATGAGTCTCTGGCCTATTATGATTTTTCAGTAGTTTGCCTGGAATTTCTATTCATTTCCTTATTGGAGTGGCCACCACAATACAAAAGTATCTTGCACCAGTGATGCGTGCACACAAAAACTGAGATCTGTCCTGGCAAGGTCACAGTGATTGTAGCAGACAAAGGGTTAAGGATGAGAGTGTACCAGATGATCCTGAACTTGGTGGTACAGCTTTGTTAGTTACACACAGGGTATTTTACTTGCAAGTAGTCAAGGAGAAGGGAAAATGAGACTGACTGCTATTTGCAGGCTACCTGATTAAGCTGACAAAGCAACTGTGGTGGGTTATCCTGACAAAGGTAAATGTTGAGAGAATGACCTGAAGAAACATGAAGCTATAGCTATAGCAGCTGTTGACATTTTGTCCAAGAAGCAAAGTGGGAGATCGTGGAGGAGCAGAGAGAGCAGAGAAAGCAGGGAGCGGCAGTAGGGGAAAGGCGGGTGTCAACATCTAGGAATGTTCAGCAGGTACCGCCACTCCATTTCTGCTGCCAGCTTTTCCTCATTAAAATGGACAGGCATGGCAGCAACTGGTTATTGCTCCAGAAATATCTGGATAGCTTCTTTTCTAAGCTACTAGAACAATTTTCCTTAGTAGAAGTCTCAAAGTAACTCGCAGTGGCTAGACAGCTGATTTCCATTTGAGAGCTTTGGCAGTTGGTTCCTGTTTTAAGGAGAGATTCTAGCTAACCTAGGGTTATCTGCTTGCACAAAGCTCAGCTATAAATAGGAATGAAGGCAGCACTTTAGGCCCAATTGCTGCTACGTAGTTTGAGGATAAACAGAACAAACCTTTGCTTGGAGAAATCAAAGGATATAATCATGAGCAGTTGTTGCAGAGGACAGGCTAATGATGTGCCAGTGATTTTTATTGCCTTGGGTTATAAGACCTTGAGGGACCTTATGGTCTTCCCTTGGACCTGAAATATTTCCACAGTTCAATGCTACCCAGTAGATATAGAATGGCAAAAGATTACTTCTCCATCACCTTAAAGATAAATCTTGAGACCTTGGCAACCTTTGGGAGAAAATATAATTGTCTTCCTAATTAAAATTGATTTTTTTTCAGTGAATGTGCCCTTCTATTACTATCCCAGCTGTATAACTGACTGTATCTCCCTTATTACAACAGATATTTATGGTCACCAATTGACAGCATACTCAGCACAGTATGCAGTGGGTATGATACTGGCTTTGGCAACAGATCAGAGACCGGTTAATCCCTTTGGAATATACGTATCTCCCTAACTAGTGCTAAGAAGGGCTGTGGGATGTGGTTTTCCTTGTTTATTGGGCTGTACTCGTGGGTGTTTCAGGCGACATGTTAAGTAAAAATATCGACCACAGGACTAGATTCCTCAGTCCTATTGTCAAAAGGAATTAGATACCTCCCTCCTTCAAATGTCTTCCAAAAATCCTGGGATTAGTAGTTTGAGTATGAATAACGGTCCTGAATATAAATATTTCCAGAACCATAACGTTATTATTCTCCACAGTTTTCATTGCTTTGTTAGCGCTCTCAGGGTATAACTTCATTTTCAGCGCAGACTGCCTTATGCTAATGCTTCTGAAGAGGGTTGTAGAGGTGCAAGTGGTGGTGTGGTTTGGCCTTCAGCCTCTCCCATGCTGTAGCAGGGGGAATAGATGTATGTTTATTGTGCATTCTACTGTACTTTAAAAGGATAATAGGAGAAGCTCTTGCGTATGTCTTTGGGGCTGGCATTTCCTTTGGGGGAAATTGGGAAAAGAAACAAGAAAAAGGGAAACTTTTCCGTCTGTGAACTGAAGAGAATACGCTTTGATACACTTGATACCTGGGTACACTGAAGTATAATTAACATGATAGTTCAAAAGGCGTTGCAGAGTGATACCTCAAAATACGCTGCAAGGTAATGGAAAATGCGGCATGAGAGGGAAAAAAGCCAGAAGGAAATGCTTGAAAAAGTTTCATTGAGTAGAACTAAAAAAGTTGAGCAAGCTAAAGAAGAGTTTTGCTCTCACTGGTCTTTTTTCCCTGCTCTTCATGTGTAGTACATCCCTGACAGGTTGCAAATGTAACAACCTCCAGACATGAGTCATCAGCAAGGACGGACCCTGTCATCCTCAACACTAAAAATAAAGATCTCATTCACTGAGCCTAAGGAGCAATTCTCTATCTCGTAACTTAGTATCAGCCAGCAGAGCAATACAGAGGGAACACTCAACCACTGATTTATTCAACCTGGAGGCCTTGAACTTGACATGACTAACCCGAGTGCAGTAAATGGGTTCAAATAAATGCTGGCATTACAGAAGGCACCATGTTTTATGACATATGGGATACTGGTCCAGGCTGCTAGTCGTGAAAATGAAGAGCTCCATCACAAGCATTCGTATTGTTGAAAACTAAGCACAAGAGAGGATGCCGTGCATTACATGCCAGTAGAGAGAGACACCTTTTCCTTATCCTTTATTGTCTGAATGTTCCTTTTTTTTTAGCATGACAGTAATTATTTAACTACCTTTCCAGGAAGTAGATTTGAAATCTTCTTTTCAGCCTATGGTGAAAGCTATATCAATACTCTCAGATTTAGGGCAGTGGAGGTGAGAGAGAAATAACTCAGTAGCTTGGCTTAAACCTAACTGAACATATTAGTAATGAAATATTTAAACCATCAATATCACACATTGATGTGCAAAATGTTTAATTATGTATCATTTCAGTTATTATTCATGTTAGATCTTAGACCTTAAGATGTACATACATTTAAAAAATAGCTCAGGAGATGTATCAGGAGTGTAGAGCAGCATGAAAAATCTGAAGGCTGGCTGCACACTCTCGTCTTGAAAGAGTTCCTTTTCTTTTTTTTCCTAAATTGACGAATCCTTTTCTAGGGCTCAGTGCAAGCAATGTTTCTGCCTTTACTAAATGTTTCTGGTAAAACAAGACCATTTCAAAGGAAAAGCTTCAAAGTTTTAAGCTTAATGCCTCTTCTATTCTATTTAGGTCCATATGCTGTTTCCCTTGCTGTATCCTAAGTGTGTGTAACTAAGTGTCTTCCAGTATTGCATTAAGCAGCACGACTACCATCTGTCACAAATGGTTTGTTTTCTCTTCCCAACAGCAAAATTGTATGTACAGTGTCATGCTTCACATGTACATACCTGCTAAGTGTTTGCTAGAGAAGGCAGAAGTGGGTTGTTTAGCGCTTGTGCTAGAACATGGTGAGGGCTGTGTTTGGTGGCCCTTGGCTCATTCCATGTAGGATCTTTGCCTTCCAAGGCCACCTGATTACACCCACTGTGCAGACCAGTGAGGGAATTTCCTTTCTGTCTACAGGACTGCTCATGTGAATAATAGCCGTAATGAGGGAACAGGCTATTTGGGTTCTGGGCCTGAATTCTTATGTCGCTGTATTTTTAGCATAATAATTTCAGAAATGCTGCTGTGAAAAGCGCTCTACCTGTTTGTGTCTGTTGCTACCTGTGGTGCAGCTGCATGCCACTGAACATTTGCATTGCCAAACCTTATGCTGACAGGTTCACAAGCCAAATGAAGGGGACAGAGGAGCAGAAATGGTGAGGAGGGTAGAGTTTTGAAATTTTTCTTTAGTCGTTTTTGAAATATTGGAATAAAAAGATATGTCAGACATGTTTACTCTTTATCACCTGTACAGTAATAAATAGTGAAAGGTGTAAAATAGCCAACTTCCAGACTGTTGGGCTTGAGATTAGAATTTGTTTACAGGGGCAGAATCTAGTCCTGCTGTATTAGCAGCTTTGCTCAGTCATTCATATGCAACAGCAATGTCACACCATGACTGCTGAGACGAACACTAATGAAGGTATCTTTTGTTGTTGCGGAGATTAACACATTACTTTCTTCTCATCTTTAGAAGGCATTTGGAGACACTGGATTGCTGATGCTTGTATCCAGTTTCATCTTTCAATTAGCGATTTGCTTTTTCTTACAAACCAAGTGCTGGTGGAATTAACCTAAGCTAATTATCACTGATGGACTGATCTTTTTGTGAAGCCTAGAAAGCAAAGCTGTCATATTCCATCTGAAATTTGCATACACGTTTGCTTTGTGATTGGATTGCTCAGTTTTGGAAGTCTATTTCAAGGCTTAAACAGGCTCAGCTTCTCGGAAGTTTCATACCTTTCAGCTGCAGCAACAGCATCAGTGTAAAATAAGCTTTTGGTGTATTTAGCTGGACACCTAAACTGTGAGTTATAGATGCTTGTTGGACATGGTTTGAAACTTTGAGTCTGGGTTGATGGTTATTAGTCTTGTATTGCTGTGTTTTTCTTTGAGATGACCCTTAGTGCCTGTCCAACACAACCACTACTAGTGCAGGTTGTCTGCCTTGAGCAGTGGCTGCGTGTCTTTCTTGCTCCCTGCGTAGGTGCATTATCTGCCGTAGGAGTAAAACCACGTTATTATGGACTGTTTGTGTTAAAGCACAGCCGCAACTCCTCCTACCTCTGTGCTGTCTCTCGAGCTCTCTCCAGAATCTCTCCAGCTTCTGCAGAGGCTTCAGGTGAAAACACCGATTATTAGTGGGACAAATTAGCCTAACTTCAGTGCTTGATTTTCTTCTCTGGGAGGGTAGTGAGCTCTCCTTGTTTGTTCTGTACCTTATTGGAGCAAAGTAAATCCTTCCTCCTTGGTGATACGCTGTTCAGTTAACAGAAGTGAAACAACACATGTAAATGATGTTCCCAAAGGCTGCCTGCAATGCAGTTCTGCAAGTTGTTATTTGTGGGCTGTAGTTGTAAGTACAGTCTGTGTTCTCTTGCACAGAAGGCCTTACTTGCACATCCCACCACTTTGAAGCATCTGATAGATTTAACCACATTAAAAAGTAGTGGTTTAGGGAAATTTACATCTTACCTCTATAATTTGCACCGTTTCCCAGGAAAATGACACTTTCTTATCTGCCCAGGCAAGATCTGCAGCTTCTAAAATCTATTCAGACTGGCTGCACTGCATACCAGTTGCCAGCCTGTAAAGCTTTGCTGAGCACTGCTGTGGCTCCAAAGGATTATTTATTCAACAGTCAAGCTTGTGAAACCTTCCCAAAAGCTGCAATGCAAAGCTGTCACAAGCATGATTCTATTGAAAATTCTTTACAGAAATGCAATCCTTCAGGAACAAACAGGGCATTCAGGTCCCACCAGCCTTGTAAGAGCACTTGCCTTCCCCATGAGTAATGACTAACAGAAACACGCTATGCAGAAACAACTCCATCTTCCATTGCCTTACGGAAAGTTTTCTTATCTACTGCGGTGAAGTGCAAGTATAGAATATCTTTGTGATGGGGGGAGTTAAGTCTGTGTCTACTCGAAGGCAAATAGTGCACCATGGAGAAGGCACAAGAGAAAATGGCCTAAGAGCTTGACTTGTGAATTCATGCGTGGATGGTACATGATGGACGTGCTCAACAAGCAGTGAAAGCAGCACATGTTGGTAATAGCTATATAGGTGTTCTAATACTTTTCTGTTTGATTTCAGATGTGCTAGTGACAGCTGGAGATTCCTTATTCTCAAGTATTATCTTGTTAGCTCTGTCCTTTTAAGGAGATACTGTTGGCTGTAGTAGACAACACAAATCATTTTAAACTGAAGCCATTTTTGTACTTATTTTTTCCTTTCTTTGCCTTGGCAGTGATGTTTTAAAAACCCCAAAGAGGGATGCAATAGCACCATGCTAGGCATGGGGTCCACAAGTATGCTTTAATACTCTTAATTGCAGCCGTTCTGGTTTAATTCCCTTGGACCAAGATTTCACTGATAACAGAGCTCTGAGATTATCTGGGTAATTGTAGATTTTGACTAATCCTGAGATCAGATTAGTTCATACCCACAGCTCCAGTTGGAATGTGGGCGACAGAAAGTATTGTATTACAAACTGTGCCAGCCAGGGGCATTTGGTGTATCTTGTTTACTTTTGTGTGCCAACAAATGATGCGTTAGTGATCTAAAAATACAATGTGCTGAGGTGCAAAACAAGAACAGAGAAGGTGGAGCATAGCACATGACTGCCTGTTGCAATTTTTACACAGGAAGGGTGGGAGGACCAATAGAGACACAAGTGTGGGTCTGTCAGATGCACAGGTCTCTGTACTGACCTGTAAAGCTCTTGTGTAGCAAGTTGTTCTCTTGGTGACAACCCAGTTGCCTGCCCTGCTCAGTGGTGCTAATTGTAACACGTGTGGCAGTAAGTCTATGCAGCAGCACCCCGCATCAGTCACACCGGAGCATGAGATGTCCCTGGGTCTGTCAGGTTGGCGACAGATGCAGGGAGAAGGACCTTTTCAGTTGTAATACAAAGTCTCACTTGTACTCTGTGAGATTCCACCTATGGGGATAGTGAGGGGGGAAAAAGAGGAAACCTGCCAATATTTTTAAGCTTGCTAGGCTAAGAAAAAAAGTATTCTTAAGTTTAACCTTCCTTTTGCAATTGTAAAACAGGTTCCTTTAGCAGGACGAGTCTAGAACTTACTATGCAATTTTAAGCGGGAAAGAAATAAATAATTAAAAAAGAATGTTTATTCCCAACACCCCGCAACAATCAAACTGACTTCTGTAACAAAGCGTGCGTTGTCAGTGGGCAGCTTCGGTGGTAGTGTGGTGTAGTCAGGGCACCAAATTCATCCAAGATGCGCAGACCATCTGCCAGAAGGAAAACTAGGGGGGCGAGTGGCAAGAAACCTCTAAGCTCGTGGGAGGGGTGGGAGCATTGCTGCTTCGCTGGAGTTCAGAGCTCTGGCAAACAGCATACGCTGCGGTAGCTCTTGCCAAAAGGAGGAAAGGAGGCAACAGAAGGGCAGTGGGCTGGATGGCTTGGAGAGTGACATTCTTTTGTGTCAAAAGTGGTCAGTATTTTACCAGCTGAGTTCCATAAATTGGCCCTGGGCTGTCAATGCTAGTGCCAGCTGTTAACTTTGTAGCAGCCATAATCTCAGCAGGGACAAATAGGGAAAGATGTATTGACAAATGGCGCTGAGCATAATAAACTGCTCATCTTTATGAATGCTGGGATCTAAATGATCAAAACAGATGTACAGTTTCCAGATCTTAGCTGCACTGTCAGAATATTCCTGGTTTCCTCTTGCGTAGTCATCCATAATGAAAAGAAAACAAGCAGATTTGCCTTTCTCTTGGGTCTTTCTTTATTGCTCACTCAACATTAATTACAGAATATTGTTGGAATAGCAGACTGGCAGGCACCAGCACCCTGAACAGAGTATGTCACTTACTCCTGTCACTTCACTATGGATGTAGCATATAGCTAAAATTATCCTCACTGCAAGTGTAGCGTTGACATGGTCATGTGGGAAAGCATCATTTTTGTCTACCCCTTTGTAAATTTAAGATATCCCACAAAAATGTGTCATGTTGTAAGGCATGGGAAAGGGGAATGAGTGAAGGCTGCCATTTTCCCATTGAAGCCATAAGAAAAGGAGGTAGGGAGCCAAAGTGAAAAAATGTTTAATTCAGATCAGTTAACACAATGATTTCTTATGTTTTCATGTCATGGGAATTGTAGAGGGCTGAAAAGAAGACACAGTAGAAATATGCCTTTAAAAATATTTGGACACAAAAATTCTCTCCTGATTTTTATGTGATTTGCAGGTTCATCAAAATGACTTTTATACTTATTGTTGCCTGAAGTGTTTGGGGTCATTAGGGACTTTTCAGCTTTTCAGATAAATCCTATGTATCCTGCCTTGCTGTTTGACTATGGCATTTTTTAAAAGACTTGTCAAGTCAATGGGTTACCACATCCCTAAGGCAGTGCATTTAATAGTTATAAAGTGCTGTCCTTTGCTAAGTGAAATACCGAGTGCTGAGAAGAGTATACAATTCCTAAGCCATAAGCAAAAAGATGAGTTCTAATATATTTCCCATGTACAATAGGCATAAGAAATTCAGAACACTTCCCATTTTCACTCTTCCCAGAATGGTAAGCATATTGCTTATTAAAAATTAATATTATCAAGCTGATGCGTTAGGTTACAAGCAGAAGTGACTCAAAAATCAGAACATCTTGAATCTTAGACTGCCTGGTTAATTGAAACCTACCCTCGTATAAATGGTATGACTAGCACAATTTCCTGGTGGACTTCAAGTCATGTTCCAAGGGAATTCAGCCTCCCTGTTTGGCTCTAGGCTCCTAGAAAAGCCTCAGATTCCTGACAAGGACTTAGTGCATTCTGTGCTGCCTAGGGCCAGCCTCAGCAAGCCACAAAGCTGGCTGCCATGGAACTAGGGGTTTTTAAAGCTTTAATACCCATGGACAGAAACCTGCACAATTCTTACCAACTTTCCTTCTGTCCACCATTAGGCAGCAGGTGACGAATCTGAAAATCCCCAGATTCCTGTCTTTAGGTGACTAATATTTAGTAATTGGTCTCAGTGAAGCTGACAAGAACGGAGCACCTCTGAGAACTGAGCAGCCTGCCGGGTGAGCGGCCAGCTGTTGGCAGGCACCTTGCAAGTCAAAAGCTCCACAGTCTCCAAGTTGCAGTATTTGTGTAGAATTGCAATCCTCTGATTTTCAAAGGGCTTCTGTTGTGGTTTTCCATAAATCAGTGAGAGAAAATACTCTGAGCTGCACAAATATTTCCTTTTCTCCACTTTGTTTTGCTTCCTTTATAGGAGCCTGACACACAGGGAAAATTATTTTAAGAAACATTCTTCTGCCCTTTCAGAATCCCGGAACCAGGAGCAAAGTAGCAGAGAATCAGAACCCATGTTCACAAAGGGGATCTTGTTTTTTAACTTTCCTGTGCCTTGTATCCTCTGGTTGGCAATGTGAAAGACACTTTAATACTTGAAATAATTTAAAATCTCTTAAATTAGAAATAACAATTATACTGATCTTTTCTGGGTATCTGCTGGCTCAGGCTAAGAAGCAAATTCATTAAAACTCTCCTGCAGCCTGTCGAGAGAAATAATATTTAGTGGGTGTTGAATTTCATATGATTCAGCTCAGTCTTGAAAATTGGCAAACCTTTTATGCTTAATTAGATTTAAAATCTGCTTTCAATACCTCGTTCTTCATAGACCTGACTTCTAATGGAACTCAGAAACAAAGCAAGTGCTGACCTCCTCAAGTGGGGATATCTGCTGTCCTCCTTAATGTGGCAAAAGCCTCAGACAGAACCACTCTCTTAGTGTGTTCAGCTGAGCGGTTAAGAAGAATGATCTTTTGGCCCAAAATGCCACAAATAGCATTACAGAAGAGTAACTTAACTACCATATTGTTCAAGTCAAGCGTGCATGAAGTTACATGGAAATGCCATCAGACTTTAATGCATTCTCTCAGTAGCTATCTAAGTAAGATAAAGTTAACCGTAGCATGGATTATGTTAAGGCAGTGCACAGAATTAATATTACTTGTATTTTTGATATCCTGCCAAGTCAGGATATCGTGCTGTGAGGTGCAGTGAGTCTTTGGCTGTACATGGCTTCTTTTTCTCTGCTTTCCTTTACATTTATACTAAAGGTAAATTTCAGACCTGTGACTTCCTCTCCTGCATTATATTCCATTATAACATTTCACTCCTTGTCCATTTGGCACTACTGTCTGGCGCTGGCTCAACTGGAGCACCTGATTTACTTTTTAAGGCTGCGTGTCTTTTTGGCTCTGGGACGTGATACTCCCTTTTAACCTCTTACCGCCTTTATTTAACTTTGCCCAAATCAAAGTCATTGGACTGTCAATAAATTTTAGCTCCTCTAGCAAGAAAAATGTAGACAGAAAGGATTTGAAAAGGTTTTGGGTAGGTTATGAGATTTGACAGTGTGGAAATTGAGTTTCTGAAAATTATTCTAACTTTTTAATGCTACTTGATCTTCTCCAGAGGTTATAAATAACACATGGGATCCTGTAGAGATTATGAACCTGGCACATCTAGATTTTACTCAAGACCAAAAGTAGAAATGACTTATCTCCTAGATAAAGCCGTTCTCACAAGGCATCCAGCGCAGTTTTAGAAACCTAAGTAATTCAGTTTGGTACAGCTACACTTTTTAAATGAATCTTTGACTTAAAGCATTTAAAGTATATTTATTCTAACAGTATAATCTTTATCGGGTTCATTCTACCATCAAAAAGAAACAAGTCTTATCTTGGAAGTTTACAGTCTGGATAGACAAGAGAGACAGAGAACAGGAGAATACAAACATTATTATCCCTGGCTTGCAGGCAGGGATGTAACAGATCGCTTGCTCTGCCACTTCACGTGAACTGAAGGACTGAACTCTTTTTTTCAAGCCTAAATCAACTGTCTTGACAACAAACCTATTTTGTTTTCTTTATACTCTCACCAAAATTCTCAGTATCTTTCTAGAACAAATGAAGATACAGTAGCATTTTAATTTTTTAATCAGCCAAGTAATAAACCACAAAAAAAGGAACACAGAAATATGCAGGATTAATCCCAGTCTGTTTTCGTTGACTGTAATGAGTGTCCACTATTGATTTTACAGAAGCAGAGTCTGGACAATAAGCGATCTCTTGCAAGTTACCACTCCTAAAATCCAGTAAAGTTGAACTCATGGAAAAAATTATTTTTAGGATATTTAGATGTCCTTAAGCACCTGGATTTCTCCTTATATCTCATTCTTGTGTAATGAAACCTGTTCACAAGCATTCACTCGGCTCTTTCACAATTCTGCTTGCCTGCCTGAATTTAATATCTGAAATTATGCAGGAATGTGACTCATTCTATAGTTATTGCAGTGGCTTTCTGCACGTACAGAACAGTCTTCATCTGTTTTGATATTTCATTTAGCCTTATTGAGAAATATGCATTTCCTCAGTGTACATTCTGTATAATTATAAAGTTTCTGCTTCTATTGAGTTATGAGTTATTATATGGCATTTAGTTAAGGCAAGATTGTTGCTGCTGGAAAAGTGAGAAGGTATGAGGGGGAGAAAAACCCAATATTAATTCAGAGGTGCTGTTTTCTTACTTTCTATGGCCAACTAACTCCTTTTTCAAGAGGGCACACCATCATTGCACACTAAGAATAATGACACTGGAATAATAATGGTTGAATTTGAACTTCCATCCTTTTGGATCCTACACATCTATCCTTCTTCCTAGATCAGGTACTTCAGGAACTTCAGAGGCCAGACTTGAGCTTTGGGGCCACTTCTTTTGCAGTGGTCCACAACCTTCAGCCGCACTCTGCACTGACACCTGCTTCCTACGGAATTCTGCCGTGGGGGGAAATTGTGATTTGGGGTGGGCTGTGGTGGAAGCTGCATATACAGGTTTTTCTGGAGTCTAATGAAGCGTGGACATAATCTGCAGCTGTTCTCCCTGCTAGTCCTCCATTCTCTACTCAGATTTCTGCATCCATGAAACATTAAAATATCTATCAAATTTGTTTGAAATCAGGCAATGTGTCCAAAATTCTTTGGGACAGAGGCATAAAGACTCGGTACAAATGTATCTCCCTTTCCTCTGGGAAACAACGCAATAACACCCTTGGACATGGCACGCAGGGAGAAGCTGAGCCTGTGTTGCTGGGCTGATAAAAACTTCAGGGTCAACACTCACAGTAGCTTGTGGTACAGGCTGTGTAAAGCAGATGAAATCCTTACCTGTTCAGCTCCTTTAATTCAAGAGCTGATCATGTCCTGGGAGTCCTGTCTTCTCATCTGTGGCACTGGGAATTGAACATGCAAAATTACAAGCGTGTACTCCGTACATGCCAGCCGTACCACCGACTTTTTTTTAATCTTCATAATGATCAGCTCTATTATTACTGCTCATCAATTCTGCTCTTTCATTTTTTGTAGGGTTTTTAAGTGGCAGTTTAATATACTGCAACTTAAAATAGTAATCCTAAAATCTCACAGAGCAACTAAGAGTAGAGATTTGCCTGAAGACATGCATTCATTGCAGAAATCATGTTTGGGATATGGGGGTGACATCCCTTTATCTTTTGTCCTTGTGTGCTGCCACAGTAACAAGAAGCTACCCAGGGAGGAGGGCCAGGAAATACAGGCACGGGGGTAGAATGTGAACATGTGAAAGAGGAGGAGGAAAAGCTGCACACTAAGCAAGCACAGATGGCATGGCAGTGTGGGACAGCAGGGCTTGTTGGAGGCAGTGTTAAGTAGACAGTTTGGGAACTGGCTGTGAGTTTTAGCAGCTGATTCAGTCAAACCACCTGCATGTAGCCTGGTTCCACCTTATTTTGCCTGCTGCAAATTAAATAGAGTGGTTACGCTGGGAGCTTGTATCTGAAGTACCCGTGCGTAGCTCCTAATACTGCACAAGCGCATGTCCAAGCATGTATATGTGCGTACATGCATGCAAAATATGGGATTAAAGGTATGTTTTAGAAACAACTAAGGAACTTAATTTGTCTCATTTTTCACTTCACCTTTTGATCTGATTCCAAGATTCTGTTTTTAATATATAAAAATACTCAAGACAAAGAGATTTAAGAATGTTTATATATCATTATATTGATTTGGGGTTTGGATTATTAATTAGATACTAGTAATCTAAGCTTGTGAGTGGCATGATCATAAAACTTTAAAATGTTTAGAGAAGATCAGTGCATTTTGTTACCTCTGAATACATTGCTGAGTTTCAGAAGCATCATCTGTATCAAGTGAGCTCTTCTATAGTAATCTGCATAAAAATTTGGCTTCTTCCTTCTTTGCATGATCCCACGTGTTTTTTCTTCCTTAAAGAGGGGTGCAATGGATTAAAGGTTTATTTCTAAGAAGGTACAATTGGCTTTTTGGGCACTTTGTATACTCTAGAGTCATTAATATCTGAACCATTCAGGGATAATTGCATTAGTTGTCTTTTCTCGCAACTAAATTTTTTGAGTACATTAACAGTCAATTTTGTGTTGACAGGGCATGAATTTCTACTGATGGGAATAGAAAGCTTTGTATTATCTCAAGCAAAACATCAGTCTAAACTTTCAGTTCTAAGAGTACATCATTGGATCAGGGACTTTGTAGATGATATATTGCAGATGGGAGAGAGAGATCTCATTTTAGTTATGGGAAGCAGTGGATTTAGCAATAGGTAAACCATATTTCTAGCTGGAAGTGTTGCTTTTAACCCTAATAAAATTTGAGATCACAAGCCACTCCTTCAAATTAGATTGTTAATTTTTAATGCATGTAGCAATTACTGATGTGACAGATAGCAGTCCTGATCTTGCTCCCATCAAACTCTGTGGGAGTTCAGGCGTTGATATCACATGAGGAGACAGCAGGTACAACTGCAGTTAACAAGGCGTGATGTGTGTCATCTACATATGTTTTCATCTGTGTCTGTGAATGCCAGTAATATGTACCTTGTGGCTTTTGATGTTAGAAGTTCACTCTGAACCAGTCTAAAAAGCAGTTTGGGAATGGGTGAATCTTTGACGCAGTAATGCCTTATTTTTTTATCCCATTGCATGTGAAAACTTCCATAAATTCACTTTTTTGTTCAATGCAAACAGCAGGCAGAATGCCACCCAAATTAGAAGTGGATCCCACCTTCACAGTGTTTACGTTCTTGTTCACTTCTGTGTTTTTCTATCTTCTATCTCTTTGACAAGGTTATTCTTCTTCGTAGAATAATACTTTAACTCATTCTTCCACAATTGCCCATTCTTGATGTCTTCCTTTTGTTGCATCTTCAGATGCCTGTGTCAGCTCCCTACACTGTAATCTACTTCCACTTTTTTGGAACACAGACAGTGCCTTCTTTTTTGCTGCAAACGGTTACTCATAATGGTCACCACTTTCCGCTGTCCAGAAGACCAGCCCTTCCCTGACCTTGTAGGTTCATCTTCCAAAGATGTCATTCAAATAATGCAATTTACCTGCCAACAGAGTGAACTATTTTGAGAGCTCGTATTTACTATTCAGAGCAGCTGCTTCCCAAATCTGAAAGTGATAAAAATGTACGAGTAGTCCAAAAGCTTTGCTCTTTCATCTCCTCACTCATCCAAAACAGAAATGGAGAGAATAATATCGTATTAACTTTGTTCCTGTTTTGTCAAGACAAAGGGAGAGAAAGACCAGGCAGAAACCACACCTGACCCTTCAAGTAGAATTCAACATAGAACAGTATATACCATGTTCACATAACTCTGAGGAGAGATTGCTGTGAACTGTGGAGACTGTTTAAATTTATCTAGCACTAGTCTTTTACCTGTTATTTAAATACTACTGCATGTAAAAGTTCAATTAGTCACTCTGCCTTTCATTAAGGGATCTTTGCTAATACGAGACGAGGCAAAAATTAGGGAATAGCACAATAGTAGTTGACATTCTTCGTCTGAAGCAACAATTTTGTGCAATAAGAATGAAAAATAGTTGTGTAATTAAAACCGTATCTTCTTGCAGTAGGAAACAGAATCAGTGTTGTATATAATTTGGCAAATTCCTGTTTGGAAGCATTAAGGATGATTCATCCCCAACCGAGCTAATTGTTTGTCCTCCCTCCGCACTCAATGGGGAAAAGCTGTTGCCACCTCCAGCCCGTTCTAAAAGACTTTTCTGAAGTACTGTGTCTGCAAAGCAGGTTATATGGTTCCCAACTCCTAAATGTTCATTGCATTGCAAAACTCTGCTGCAAATCTTGGTGGATGTGATTAACAAATTGCAAAAATATGTGTGTTCTGTTAATAGCTTTAATATTTTTGTAAACCAGGATTATATTGTTTGCAACCTCTTAGATTGGATAGGTGGTGTCAATGGAGTTTAATTGTGATCGTTCGGTTTGAGTTGGATGTGGATATAACTAGCAGCTAACTGATGAGCAACAGATTGTCAGCTTCTGCTTTTACATAGGGGAGTAATATAACTTTTCACACTAAAGAAAAATTTGTCATCCAAGATACCAGAGAGACTGACATTGTTTCATATTGTGCACTTGACTAAGTGAGCTTCTGAGGACTGCTAGGCAAACTGTTGCTGCACCGTATGGAAAGATTCTGCACGTGTGGATGTATGACTGAACGCAGCATATTGGTTCTGAGCACTTTAAAAGTAAGAAGCTGTTATAAATCCTAGGTCTAAATTTGGGTCTGGATGCAAATGTCTGATGGGTGCTTGGAACTGAGGCTTTGTTGTGGACACCCTCCCACACTTGGAAACGTACGATAGAAATTAGAGAAGTGTTCCTCTTTAAGGACTAGATCTGGGTATATGCTTTTATAATAAGAGTTAGGGCCGTGTTGTGGCAGCTCTTTTTAGACATTAGTCACCATTGAATTCACTGTGAAATTCTGCATAAAACATGATAGCATGCTGTGGCATACAGCAATTGCTGTGATGGGATAGAAGAGTATGGAGAAAACATATTAGAAATGCAGTGGGTAAATGAAGTTGACATGCCACATGGGATATTTTGAACTACATTTCACATTTCAGAGTAGAAAATCAATGTAAAGGGAAAAGAACTTTTTACAAAATGAGTACCAGGGGCTGATCACTCTTGGAACTTCTTTTTGGTCTCTGTTATCTAACTCCAGTGTATAGTGAGGGATGCTTTTTCTGTCTGTAATATATTCTGCTGCTTTCTTTATAGTGAAAGAACAGCTGTTGAGCAAAAATTCTGCCTATGGCAATATCTGTTAATTGATGTGTTTCCTCTAAAAAAAACCAACCCACAACGAAACTAAAAAAAAAAAAAGGAAGGAAAGTACTGCAAGGTGTTTAATTTCTAAATATATTAGGTGACCCAAACCTGCTAAAAGTATTTAAGAAAATAATTTTATTGCTATTGTTTGTCAGAGAGGTGATCCCATTTGTGTTGGCTTTGCAAGTGGGACTAAATGGGTCATAGCAGCCAGCTGGTGTCTGAGAGGGGGGTGGCAGTGGCAGGAGCCTGCTCCCTGGGAGGGAGCTGCTGGCCTTCAGCCCCTTCCTCCCTCAGAGGCAGCGGTGCCAGCTGGCAGCACCTGCGGATGGATAGAGATGCTTTTGGTGGGCAGAGCCACAGGAAAGGAAAATGGTGTTAACCGGGCATCTGATTTTTCAGTTGTCCCCATCCACACTAGTAAAAGCTGTTTGCTGTGCAGGGGAATTCAGCATGCTGGAAATGGATGCTTGCGTTAGGTCATCTTATTTGCCCTCCAGCCAGTTCAAAATTGTCCTCTGTATTCTGTTTTCCAGTTATTTGCTTTGTCCACTTTTAACTGACCCTAATAAACAGGCTTTCATTTTCCTCTATTTTTCAATCCGGTTATGCTAAATCTTAGCAGCCCTTTCCTGTACCTGATCTGAATTTGCCTTTTTTTAATTTGGTGGCCTAAATGGGGAAGAAGGGGGAAGGAAATTAAGAATAACTTTATTATCATCTTTTCGTGGTGCTAATTTTATATCCACAAAGACACTTGGGAAATGAGATGAAATAATCTGATTTGGTTCACATTCTGTCTGGAGCAAGACAGCAGGCTCGGTCTTGAATGCAGCAGCAGACAAGCTCTTGCAGTACCTAATCAGGAAAAGGAAGAACCAGAAAACTGTTCTTGTGAAATTCCCATTGCCATTTTGCTGATAAAAGTTGTTCAGATAAGCTCCAGATAACCATCCAAGCTTATAAGTGCTCATCTGCACCATCTCCAGGTGGTTTTGAGGTTCAGTCATCGCTAATGAAAAGATGTGATTGAAAGCAAAAGAAGATATGAAATGCCCTCTCCTCTAAACCCATAGCTATCACTCACTGTAACAAAACATTGCAGATAACACTGCTGGCCACTCTTCTCTATCCTTTGCTTCAGTACCAAGAATACAGAGTGAGCTATCTTACTGATTCTACTGTTAAAAATGAAAGTAATTCATTTTTATCATTACTTATCAATAATTATTCATTTAATTCTTGAAAAAAAGAGGATCACAAAATTCCAAGCTGATGGAAGAAGTTCAAAGCTTTATAGAGTGTCATGAAATCTCATGCAGAAATTATGTCCTGTGAAATGTTTGGCCATGGAAAGTTCAAGTGTCACCCAGCTGTAATTATAGCCTTAGTTTCTGAGAGGTTTATAATTCAGCAGCACAGATGATGCCAGCGTGAACTGGGTGTGCTGTACTGGGCACAACTCTAAATGAAGCCTCTATATTTTTCTTTCGGATTTGTTCCTAAGGATGTTTGGGAGCTTTTTGTTTGCTTGGTTTTTTTTCGTGATAACTACTTTCTCTTAATTTTTTGGTATCTTATCACAAGAAAATCCTCTAAAGAAAATGTAGGCATTGAAATCTGGTCTGCGTTATGCCTGCAGGAGATAAATCAAAACTGATTTAGTGTCTTGAAGTCACCTTTGTACCTTCAGGTATCAAAGATTTGGACCTGTAATATAAAAGCACACTTCTGGCTGTTCCTTAAAAAAAATCAAGTCTTGCCCTGCCTATGGGTTGTGCTGCAGACAGCTTACTGTAGTGCCATGCCTTACCGTCTCCTCTGTTTCTTTCCCTGGATTACTGGGAGGCTGGAATTTGCTGGAACAATGAGACCCCCCAAGTCTCTGCTGTGCCATGCCCTTTCCGCAGGGAAGGAGAACATCCCACACCATCCGGCTGGAGTCTTTAGCCACACAGTGACTGCACAGAGCAGCTCTCAGGCGTTTGCAAGTCCTGTTGCTGGGGTGGGATGTTATAACCTCTGGAACTGCCTGTCTGAAGGAAGAGCTGAAATCTTTCCCCTTTTTGCTGCAGTGTATGTTATCGGATCCGTACCCCTTGCTTGCCCTGTTCTCTCAGCCCTGCAGAGCAGAGCTTAGAGCACCGTGTTAAACCTTCTTAAGGCTGGGTTCCTTCAGCTGTGGCTCAACAGGCCAGGTTTATGAACACATTAAATAACAAATAACTCCTGATTAATTTTTAATAGGATTTTCTTCTTCTTCTTGCTATGGTTTTGTGCCAACATATTTATTAGATGGAGTAGCCTTCTGTGACTTGGGAACAAAGAATTCTCCGATTCCTCTGTGAGTTCCTTTTAACATCAATGAACTAAACCAAAATTGGATTTCAGTTTTCTAAGGAACTATAGTTAAAGAAAAATGTTTCCTTACAATGGCCCATCCATCCTGCTCACATCACTTACCACTCTTCCTCCTGATTTTCTTGTAATGAGGAGGGATTGATAGTTACTCCTGGTGAGGTTCTTTTACTACAGCGGCACTTCTCCATCTCTTCCCACAGCATATCTTCAAACTCCAATACCAATTTTCCATCTGAAATATTTCAACAGGTATGCACATTTGGGGATTTAGAAAAAATATCTAAACGAGTCTGTAAGGCTAGGTGAGAGGATGATTATCATCAGCTTCATACTCCGGTGGCATTTACCTGCTCGGGTAACAACGCTGGAAGGGTTGTGCTCCGTACATGGGTGCCTGGGAGGCAGGAGAAGGATAGCCCTTCTGTAGTGCCTCGTGCTCCAAAGCACTGGGCACTGAGAAACTGGTGGAAAGCATCTGTCTTGGAAGCTTTTGGTTTTGAGTAAAACACTATGGAAAGATGTTGCTAAATTCTCTGAGTGCTCTCGATTAACATTGTCTTGTTAATCATCTAGTGCAAATGATAACTATGAAAACATCTGCTTCTTTGTTTTGGGATGGGTGGGGGTTTTTTGATGGGGTTTTGGTCCAGATTCCCGATTTTTACATTCTGACAGAGATTCTGTATGGGAGTATAAAGGCTTTATGTAGCCTTCATCTTTCCCAGTTTACCTGCTCCTCCTTGGAACACTCCTGACTTCAATATGAGGTTTGAGGCTGTTCTCAGTAGTGTTTGGATATATGGGATCCTTAGGGGTTACTTTGAGAGAAGAGAGGAAGCAGACCGCAGCAGATCTGTGAAGGAACCAGTTACGCAGGCAGCAGAATTCTGGGCTCCTCCAAGCTCGTTGTTAAAATGCTCTGGAAAACAAAGTTCTCTAATTATGGTTTTTATTAGCTTTTGGCCACTACTACCAGCATTGGCAACTGAAATAGATATTGTTGTTTTGTTGGGGTTTTTTGTTAATTTATGACTGCAGACTTTTTTGAGTATCGTAACTTTCTAGAACAAATCTAGGCTGCAGAACTTAGGAATGGTTCCAAGTACAATATCACTTACATAGCAAATAGTGTAAATATTTAGACACTCAAGCATAAGAGCAGAAACAAATTATAAGCAGACATTTGAGGTACATTCTAACCTCCAGGAGTCAGATTTGGGAAGGCAATGTTTCCAGAAGAATTTGCTGATCGGTTAATGCAGACAGACATACATTAGATTAATGTCACAGCTTGTGCTCAGAAATACACATCACAAAAAATAACAGTACAAGTGTTCCTTCAGACTCCTGTATTCTTGTGCCAAAAAGATAATGTGTAAGTGGATCTGCATCTGGGTAAGAAATTGTATCTTATCCTGTGATAATTGTCATGATTTACAAATGTTCCCACTCTGGTTTAGTATAAAACCTTGAACTTCATTTTCCTATGTCTCAAAAAAGAACCCAAATGGCCAGATACTCCCTCTTCTTGAGGTCCTAGATATTTAAGAGAGACGTCCATCCTCATGGAAAATCTCAGTTGTGTTATGCTATAGCCTGGTGATTTCCAAAGTAACAGGAGATGTAAAAACTGTATTCAGAGACACACAGGTGCTCTTTTCTCCATGGAAAAACAGGAATGTTTCTCAAACTTTGTTATATTGCATAATGGTGGGGTTTTTATAAGTTATGAGAAGGTTCTTTCATTTCTGTAAAATTTATTTATGTAAAAAGCTTGGCCCAATGGCATACAGCTGAAACAGCTAAAAGCTCTTATTTTTCAGCTGAAAAGTAGCAGCAACATCAGCAGCACAATATAGCAGGCACGTGCAGCTAATACCAACAGCGTGCTTTGTGAGGAGGGAAACAGGACAGACGGCGAGTTTCCACGAGGAGTTTAGATGCCCTCACTGTGCTTGTGTCTCAGAGTCTGATCAGCGACACACGGGCAAAAATTAACCAGTATGATTTGAAGCCTGGTGATAAAAACTGATGCCAGGGAGGTGAATTCAGCACGGAGCTGCTAGTACAAGAGAGCTGTGAGGCAGCAGTGAGTCCCCTGGGTACACCTGGCTGGGTATTTCCAGTACGCTGGGGAATGGGTTTAGCACTAGTGCCCAAAGTCCGGTTGCCATCTCGGCAGGAGTGCTCCCTGTCACTCTGGTCATCTGCGCCCACAAATAATGGTGGAACAAGGCTAAATAAATCTGAACTGGCTCTAGGTAAGTTTAGACTGGAGATTAATGGAGGGTTCCAAATCACAGGGTCAATTTTGGAAGAGCTTTCAGTCAGGGATCGGGGCAGCGGGGCAGAGCCCCGGCTTTTGGCGATGCAGCCATCTTAGGTGTTGGCTTGGCAATTTGAAAGGGCAAGACTTTGCAGTGGGACTTATTATTAAACTGCAGTTCAGATTTGATTATTTTTCTTGTTGCTCCAAAGAATCAATATAAGTTAAAGTTTAGTGAATAGCTTTACACAGAATCAAGTAGTTTTAAAATGAGATTTATTTCCCTGACTCGCAGTTATTATAACTTAGGAGAGCTGTTAGCAATATTGCAGGTTATACCCTTTCTAAAAGAGTTTGATGTCAGTTTAATTACAAGTAAAGAATGCATACCTAAAATTACTTGCTGAATTTTATTTAACTTCTGTTGTTATGTCTTCATTATCGCTGACCAGGAGGTACCCATCAAATATAAAATGCCATAATCAGCATAAAAATGAACTGAAGAGTTTCTTGCACTATACTATTAATGTAAATGTAAAGTAAGATTGCAACTAGCATAGATGCTTCTGAAAACTTCATTAGTACTTCCATTTATCTGGGAAATAAATTATCTGATTTAACATGTACAGTAAAAGTAGATCTGGAAACACCCCAAATAGTTTGCAAAAATGTTTGCTAAATGCGTAGTGCGTTGTACCTAAGATTTTGCCTTTTTTCGGTGGTGGAGCAGAACTGGAAATGTTCTATAATGTGTTTTATTAAAAATCTGGCACTTTCATACACAAGGATGGCAGTTTACATTTATACAGGGAGATGTGCAGGAGGATATACATAGCTTTTCATTACACTTAGCCCAGTCTCAGGCACTGGTCCAGTTCCCAATATATGTTAGATCCATCCTAATATAAATAATTTCTTAATGTCTTCAGAGCTCTTTTGGTGACTGAAAGTCTGTTGGACATCAGAGCACGTTTTCCCCTTTTCCACATCCCTGCAGTAGGTCCTTTCTGGGCTGGAGCAGTTGTTGCAGTTGCAGGGGACTTTTTCCCACCAGAAGATTCAGGAGGCAGGAATTACTCCTCAGAAAGTTGGGTTGCGCTGACAGTTCTCTTCAACTTAAAAGATACATGCGTGCATGTGAGCAAACCTGGCCTAGTGATTGGGCATGGAGACAGGCAACAGTTCCTATAAAAAAAAAAGAAAGAAAATAATAATCCCATGGAGGTTGCTACCTGAGCAGGCGAAGTATAAGAAGGGACTGCAAAATCCCCAAATGTTTCTGTAGTAAGCATTGAAAAATCCCTGACATTTTAGCAGCACTAGCATTGTTTGGAACTGGTGCTATGCTCTTCTTCTGCGTTATGAGGAATCTTATTTCGCCCCTCAGGGAATGAGCAGAGCCTTGGAGGGTCTAAGGTACCCCCAGTGGTAAAGCAGCCAACCTGAAAGGTTAAAAGAGAACTGTAATGACAAACTGCCTAGATTTTGTTCTGGGCTGTGATTGTCTCTGTAGGAAGCTCCCTGGCATGCACTGGTAATTACAACTCATGAGAGCCAGGATCAGGTTTTGAGAGCTACATGATCAGCCAGAAGTTCACACTCTCCTAGGAAATCAACGTCTCATTCCAGCCGTTGGTGTCTTTTGGGGAGGGCATCACAAGAAGACAGTCAGTGAAAAATAGACAAGTTGTATGTTTTAGTTGCAGGTGATCTTCCACAGGACAAGTTTAAGGCTATCCTGTAAAAACCAGCCTGACTTTTCTCTAATACACAAATCTAGATGATTCTTTCAGCTGAGATCCTTTTAGATAAAGGTCATTGGTACATTTTGCACATTCTTTAGTTTGTCAGAATACATGGCCTTTTGGTTTTTTTTCTTTCCCCTCAATTTTGCCAACTATTCAAGCTCACATTAAAAGAAGAAAGAGGTGAGGGACTGAATCTATTCGACAATATTAATGTTTGTCCCATGGGATAGCTTTTATATTATAAAGTGGATATTGACTCTCATGGAGGTGAATATTAAGGTTTATCAACCCTAGAGGTATGTATTGACCAAGACAAACTAGAGGTCACTGCAACATCAAGAGTAAATAAATCTTAATGCTGCCAAAGCAGGAAATCAATATGCATATTTTTCCACTTATTTTGAATGTCACTGAACTACCTGGAAATACCTCGATTGTGTCCCTGGATTCCAAGATAGTGGGGTTTTTATTACTGTGAGTAACCCTCTACAGAGAAGTCAGAGGTTGGGCAAGGGTTCAAGAAAAACACAGATTATTATAGTCCCTTTCTGAATAAGACAGGAAACAGGCTCTGCTTGTTTCAAAGTATGTACTTTTTTATTTAACCTTTGTTGAAGGAAAATACACATCTGTACTGATTTTTCAAGAGAAAAAAAAAAACTTTCCAGGCTAAACTCACTGATAGTCAAATTCTCAGAAATCCAGTTCGCACCACAGCCTGTAGCAACAAAAAGCCACTTTGCCTCCTTGCACAAGCCTGACTCTTCTTCACAGATAAAATCTGAAGTATGCTGCTGAGATGTAGCTACAGTTTTGGAGTCCTAAAGAGCGTTACATTGTTATAGCCTCTGACTTTCCTAGAAATAGCTTTTATGTTCATGCACTCTGAGGAAATAGAAGGTCCTTTGTAATTTTGTGTATGCATGTGGCTAAACACGTTGTCAGCACTCCTTCAGAATCCTGAGCAAACAGGAGGAAAGAGGGATTCAGTTCTTGCTAAGCAGCCAGGTACCGAGATGTGAAATAGAATCCAAAATGCAAATAAAATGGAATTGGAGAAGCAGTAAAATAGATACGGAGAGGTAATGGTTTCTTTTCAATAACAAAATACTTACTGTTTATTTAAGGACAGGCAAGTCCAAGAGGGTAAGTCAAATAAATATATTTAATGTGCTTTTAAGCTCACTTGTGAGTAATTGGGTGAAGGATATAAAGGGATAAGGGAAGAGGAAGCAGAGAAAAGATGACCCTGACTAAAAAATGAGCTTTGATAGTTTAAAAGGTCAACTAGAAAAAAAGCAGCTGCTTCAGGTAACGGTGTGTAAGTTCATGATTGAGGATTTCAGGCTGATGGTAAACCATACTGACAGAAATTGAAGGTTAGAAGCACAAGGCTCACAGGGGATTTTGGCTTGGCCCGGGATTAAAAGAAAGTGGTATGTGGGGAAGATTATTTGTTCAGTTATTTTGAATGAAAACATAGAACCAAGCTCATGAAACCAGCTGGCATTATCCCATAGCACAAATCCTAATAATAAGTTTTTGTTTTCATCTGGTATCGCTTCCAAGTGTCTACAATGATTAAGAGGCAAATTTCAGCAAGATATTCCAAGGTCAGGAGACTCGAAGACTTTGTCTTCCTGTGCTTTTGCAAACGCCTATGCACATGCTTCACGTCCAGGCTGCAGACTCTGCCAAGCAGGACTCTTCATCCTCTGTTTGAATCTCTCTGACCTAATTGCAACAAAAGCTCGTGCTTAAGAGAAGGAGCTGCTGAAGCTTAGTCTGCTTGAAATCTCGTGTATTTGGTTTTTGATACTTAAGGCAAAAAGTTCATTTGCAGTAAAAAAATTAGCAAGTCTGACTTTAATCTAGAGCCCAGCAAATCAAGGAGCAGTCTTCAGTTAAGCCCTTGGCTCTGCAGGATTATTTGCACCTCTGCAGTCTGAGCTATGGGGTTCTCCTACAAACAAGGCATGGCAGACATTACAGCTCATGCAGTTGCTTCTCCACTTCTGCTGCTTCCTTGGTGACAGCACTCTTGCTTGTCTCATCTTGCAATAAACTGGCTCAGACAGCTAAATAGGCAGCAAAATAAACATACGAAAGTAGGGAATACTTTTCTGCCAGCAGGGTCCAGTCCTTACCCAAAGAAGGAACAGCATGACCAGGAAAGGCCTTGAGGTTGCAAACATGCCCCTTTCTGTGGCAGACAGCTGCAAGATCATCTTGGTTGTAGTGTGAAGTGTCCCCAGAGGCATGGACAGAATCATGTTAATGTGGCATGATCCCGTGTTGCTGCTGTCAGAGGCTGGTCCCATCATGTCCTCGTGGTTAGTCCTTGCCGTCACTAGCATTCACTCAGCAGCAGCTCCCCATCTGCTGGCAGTAAGGAACGGCCTGGGAACAAGTAGAGAACTGGGAGAGAAGGGTGAGATCATTGCTTTTGTCAACAGCTTGGATTCATGGTGGGTTTAAATGGATGTGTAGGCATGTCCCTGCCATTGGCTATAATGCTTGTTAAGGCACATGAGGTTATGAGCCCCAGGGACTGCCTGGATGACAGGTAAGGGACATCCCGTGATGCTACTGTACATATTTGACTTTACCATAACAGCAGCTCCAAAGAACATGCCACAGGGTGACCCGGCTTCCTCAAACTTGCCAGGCAGGTGGTGTGAAGTCAGGAATGGAACAGGAGCTGTGAAGCTCCCCATGTCCATGCTTAGCTCCTACTGCCCCCTCTAAGCCATGTGAGATACTTTCAACTAAGAACCATGTAGCTAGTTATTTACACAGTTTAAATACAAACCAAGCCTATTTTTCCCTCTGTGTATATTTTTTCCAATTACATCCTTCTGCTACAAAGAACAAGGCACGTCTCCCTGGACTTGAGAAGAACATTTTGAATTGGGAGAACTTATTTTTAAAGCCAAGTAATAAGTTTGTCAATCACTTCTTTATTATCAGTCACTCTCTGATGAACAACATTCAGACTTTAATATCAGTAAAGAGACAATCTGAGGAATGAATGCTCAAGTAATAACATGTAGGAGTTTTTATGGCCTGACTCTGTTTCTAAAGTGTGTACACAATGGCCTAATTTAACATCAGTGAATGTAACAAATTCCCTGTGGCAAATGCAGCATATGGGAATTACTTTTTATGCCTTTCTTGAAGTGCACAAAACTCCCATTAGCATCACATGTTACGTACTGGGGTGGGGGGGAGGTGGTGCAGAGGGAGAAGCTCCTTAATTTATGTTGGGTTTGGGGTGGGGGTTTTGGTTGGGTTTTTTTCAGAGCAGTCCTACATGGCTCTAGATTGATCCGTGTGCATGACTATATTGAAAGAAATCTCACGATTACGTTATTGTGATGTAACAGTTGTTAGAGGAAAATATTCTTTCTGATTTTTGTCCTTAGTTATTTTAAGAGTTTGGGCTCTCAACCACTTTTTTTCAGCAGCTGATTATTGAAATATTTTTTTGTGTTAACACGGCCTCTCTGGGTTTAAAATAGGGATCTGTCCGTTGCAGCCATGCTGTGCAGTGCACATACAGAGCTAGTCATTGAGCCTGAAATACCTGCATAATTAAACAGGACCTCCAGACATCCTCCGAGGTGTCCTGGCTTTTTTTTGTTGAACTAGATAGAAGGCAGAGTCCTTCCTGCTGAGTCCAATAGTTGGCCTAATAAACTACAGGAAAGTAATTCCTTGCTGGTGTTGAATCTCACTGGAATTTTTCATAAATCATGTTTTCATTCGTTTTTTTTTAAATCTGAAGATCTAACAAGTGAATGAGGGAATATCATGGCTCAATACACTTTATACTTTTGGGGTTTTTTGAGTCTTATCTAATCTATGGTTCTGGGACAGACTGCGAGGGTATTTGTGAGGAAGTACGCTATCTGGACCGAAAAAAAAAAAATAGTTTTTTTGTCTTGTGAATAGATGACATAGAGTTTGAAGTAAATTTTCCTGGATTTCCATGGGCTGCATCATTCAGAGGCAAGAAAGCATCTCCAGTGCCTCAGCCTTTTTGCTAAGTTCTGAACTAAAATGCATTTGACCCAGGTAGATGCAATTGCTCTCTGTTATAAATGTGTCCCTGGCATATGTCACATTTAAATTTGGTCTACTCA
>JAVSBS010007321.1:53106-139940 GCA_033124195.1 Coracias cyanogaster
CCTGGAGCATCTCTGTGCCAAGGAAAGGCTGAGAGCCCTGGGGCTGCTGAGCTGGAGAAGAGAAGCCTCAGAGGGGACCTGATCAATGCTGATCCATAGCTAAAAGGCAGGGGGAAGGAGGATGGGGCCAGACTCTTGTCAGTGGTGCCCAGCGACAGGACAAGGGGCAACGGGCACCAATTGGAACACATTCCACCTAAATGTAAGGAAAAACTTCTTTGGAGTGAGGGTGCCAGAGCCTGGCCTAGGCTGCCCAGAGAGGTGGTGGAGTCTCCTCAGGAGAGATTCCCTGGATGTGATTCTGGGTAACTTGCTGTGGGTGACTCTGCTTTGGCAGGGGGTTAGACAAGATGGCCTCCAGAGGTCCCCACCAGTCCCTTCCATGCTGGGATGCTGTAGTTAAACAGTGTGGAACATCTTCAATGGAGCTTTTCATTTGACAATTTTGGAAACATTTTAAAGACCCAAACTTTATGAGCCTACAGTTCTGAAGATTAAACAAGTTTGGTCGGTTTGGTTTGGTTTTGGGTAAAAAGCCCAAAGAGATTGAAGGCCAATGCTGTAATCTCAGAATCATTGACAAAATCGCTTTTGCGTATGCCCATTGACAGTGCCAGGCTCCTCACTTTTAGGAGGAAAACTATTCCTCAGAGATCAGGGACACATACGGGATGAAAAATCTTTGTTACACCATTCAGGAACAATCACTACATCGTCTTCTCCCTAGAATGAGCCTGCTGCCTATTTTCTGACCATTAAACTGGCGTCTTTCAGCCTTTATATACTGTATTATGAGCCCTAATTTCCGTATCTCTTCCAAAATTTCCTCTGTAACTTGGTGCTTAGCCATGTTCTTTCCCTTTTTTGAGCAATAAAAAAAAAAGCATTGCTTGCAATTTTGGTAGGAAGTGGAAGGAAATTAAGTAACATTGACTTTGGGAGCTACCTTTGTGACTTTTATCAGAAGGCCAAAAAGAAAAAATCATTATGGTCAGAAGACCTGAATTTCTTCTAAGAGCCACTTAATTCTGTCATTTCTATCTGAACTTAGACCTCTTGACATGTCACGTAGTCTACTTAGAGTGTGGGTCTCTTCAAGCCCTCCTCTCGACTATTTTAAGACCTCTTCCCCCAAAATCTTGCTGTGATCTGGTGTGAAGGAATTGAAAATTGCATTTTCTTGCTGGTTCGCTCAAGCAGAGAGGGAGCACACAGCGCTTCCCTTTTGACTGCTGGGTGGCAACAAGTGCAAGTGCTCACAAGCGAGGGGCTGAGCAAACGAGAATCAGGTTTGTGTGTTCAAATGGAAATAGCTTTATTTTTCTCCAATCTGGAGACATTTTTTCACTTTTTTGCATGAGCTGATAGACTAAGCACAGATGAGTTTTAGCATCTCAGCAAATGTAAGCATCACAACAAAAAGACAAGCTTAAGCAGAGAATAGCTTGGTAACACTGAGGTAGCTGTTTGTGGGAAAGCCCTATTCATTCTGAGCTGAATTCCTAAATCATACCGCTTTCTACAATTTGAGAGACAGCAGCTTGTGCGTGTGTGTGTGTGTACAGGAGATTCCCGGCTCTCAAAGCCTGTTATTATGAGGCCAGACTTTCTTTGAATGCTGCCTGATGCCAGTGCAGATGAAATCAGCAGATTGTAGTGTAATATGGTAACTGCTTACAGAAACTGGTGCGAACAGGGAGGCGGCAGCTAATCGGATTAAGGAAAAGTCTATCACAGCCACAGCTGTCAGTGGATTTTAGCAGATTTTTTTTTTATCACTGTTTGTGTGGGAAAACACATGATAGAGGGAATCTAATGAAGGAGATTGAACTAATAAACAGAAGTAGGTTTTGATCTGATAGTTGCTTTTCTGAGTAAAGTACTCTGGAGAGGTTCAGGGAAAGTTTTGATGTAACTCTTATGTACAACAAAATAACCTGGAGACATTTTAGGAAGAGGAAAGTGAAATGATTGAAATGTTCCTTGAAAGGTTTGTTGAACATTTGTTGAAAGGTTATTTTAAAATTCAGAAGCTCTGCTTTAGAATCTTAATTTAAAAATTTTTTTCTACTCTCTTACACTTTTCTCGGAGAAAGAAAATGTCTATATAGCAAAGGCTGTGGCTGGGAAAGAAAGCACATTTCTAAATAGATGGTAAGGATGGAGCACACTGCAAATGGAGCAGAGATGGTCACTATGTCTAAAGCCTTAAAAATATCTGTCATCCAACATGGATGTCCCCAGTGCTTGCTGAGTCCACAGCTGAGATGGGACTTGGATAGAAATGAGGCAAATTATCAACCATTAGTTTTAGTCTGAAAAAGGCTGACTAGAGTAGGTACTTTGAACTTGGACAAAAAGTGAACTAATAATCAACAATCAACTTTATGTTCCCAGCTGGAGTTCTTCAGGGCATGGTTTTTCAGGGAATATTTTGCATTGTGCTTATTATCTTCAGAGCACAGCCCCCACTGACTTCAGTTCCTCAAAAAATGGAATATATCATTGGTAACCACCAAGAAAAGTTGATTCCAAAACCTCCCTTTCATCTTGCAGGAGCTCAATTACAGGGAGGAAAAAAAATTATCAAGTTACGAGTGAGAGCTGTGTTTTCACGCACACCAACCCTCAGTCGCTCATCCTGCTTCCTTGACGGGGTCACATTTTCCTCTGCTAGGAGTGCTGTTTTGAGGGGCTTAGTATCTCTTTTAAAGCTGCGCTATAATAAAATTGGGTGCTTTGCTCCAATTTTATGTCACAGGAAAATAAGCATCACGTCTTGCAAACAAAATGTGCCAAGATTCGGAAAAGAACAATGGGATGTACTTCAGGTCTGTATTTAAAACCAGTGGTGCTACTGCTGGTATGAATCAATGTAACTAAGACAGGAATTAGAGTCTGTCTTTTAATAATTAGATCATGACAAAAATACCAAAATAACGTTCACAGTTTTGTTGGTTTAGGTTGTACCTTCCGTAGTAAAATAGGTTTTTATTTCATTCAGAATTGTGGCAGTCTGCAGGTTGAGGTGAATGTACTTTAACCTTCCAGTTCCTCTCTTCATCATATATTTATATCAGAATCGAGCAGTAACTAATTGAGGTTAGTTGAGGCAGAAAAGCACTTTGGATTTGCTGGGTACTTGCTGTGAATGAGGCTTCTAAAAGTCATGGCAGAATCCTTTAATCCAACTTTTTTTTTTTTTTACTTTTTAGTGCATGCAAAACAAACTGCTGTATCAGTGTGTTCAGTCCTGGAACTAATTGAAGAGAAGAGATTTATTCTGAGCTACTAGTGAATTAGAGGAGAGGGAAAAAAGGCTTTGTAGAAAATGCACGAGTTTTTTCAAAAAAAGAATAAACAAGACCAAAACTGAGGAAATGCAGTTTTCTAAAGGTTGTTAAATACCTCAGGTTTTATTCCTGGACATTTTTATAGTTATATGTAGTGAAAATAATTCTCAAAATATCCTAGTAAATATTAATCATTTTACTGGTATTGCAAGTTGTCCTTTTGTCTCTCCTGCTTTTTGTCCATCGTTCTGCAGACTCTGTAAGAGAGGACAGTCTCTTAGGAGTTAATGAGATTAATTAGTGTTACACTATGGAAAGTACAGAACCCTCTGCAGGCAGGGCATGGCTGCCTGTCAGTCCCTTTGGAATGGGAGAGGCTAGAGCTGCAGCTGCAGCCAGGCTGGCCTTTCTCCACACCCCAGAGATCACCCCAAGGTCCCGAGCAATACTGCAGTGCCAGAGAGCAGCAACTACCAAATCAAAACGTTGTGATGTGATTTAAACTTGGACTTGGAAAAACACACAGGCTTTTTTTCTTTGCTATCTCAGCGCTTGTCGTGTGTTTTGCCCCTTTGCTGTAATGTCACTACCAGGGTAAGAAGAAGAGCCATAGCTCGGTACATCCAGATCTCATTTTAATCTTGCTCCTGTACAGGCTGCAAAGCTGGAGGAGATTTTCAGACTTTGTTACGTCAATTACCAGCACCCTTTCTGTAGGGTTCATTCTCAGGAGTCCAATTCTTTGTGTTGAGAACCCTTTATGCTGCCAAAGTGACGTAAAAATACCTTGGTGTAAGACCTGCTTTTCAAAGATAGTATCTCTTTACTCAGTCAGTGTCCTTTGGCCTTGAGGGAACTTTCTGTCTGTCTGCTCTCTTTTTAACTCACATGTACACTCATCCTTTCAGATCTTTTCTTCTATTCCACTGTTCAAAACAAGAAAAATGCATATATGTCATGTTAAAAATGTATGAGAGTAAACAACAATTCACAGCATTCAGTGTCTTTTTGACAGAAGTAGAAATGCATATCTGAAACAAGTTTCCACGTCTTTGGCTGGAGGAAGAGAGTGGAGAAGAGGGTAAAACCAGGAAAGCAGCCATAGTAGGGAACATCATTGTTTCATTTCAAATGCTTCAGCGCTCAGCTCCATTGCAGTTTCATACCGGCCCCACCACCACAACGTTCAAGCTTTGGCAGGTACTTCACAAGACTTTGGTTCCCATGAGCAAGGCAGAAACTGTCTACAAAGAGGCTTCTGCTTCTGTTACCCTTTGAAAACATAGGCTTTTGCTCTCTAAATTTTCATTTCATCACCGTAGTCATGTATGTGGAGGAGATGGGATTCACTGAGATAAGAGCAGAAAACGAAGCACTGGGTTAATTGCAGAAATGTTGTTATTATGCCCAGTAATTGGCTTGTGTGGAGTAAATTTATCCTGCTAATGCTGAATGATCCAAGACTAAATATTTTTTTAACGTAGGAAAATAATTGTACAGCCAGAATGGTTCTTTACGAGATGCTGATAGCAAAGCATTATCATGCATCTGGTTCATGTAGCTACTAAAATAGGCAGTAGTAGCAGATCTGTGGCTGGTTGTTTCAGCTGGAGCTCAGGAGTGTGTATGTCCAGCACACAAGAAAGAATTGGTGCTGATAAGCAGAGACTAACAAGAATATTCTAGCTAGAGAATGTTCATAAGTTGTCATGTAACTGTTAAACGTTGTTTATTCAATTCGTCTCCAAGCACAGGCATCTTGAACTTGTCATCAATGTGTCACACAAATAACATTGTGGTTGGCACTTCCTAGAGAACAAGGTCCCAGTTTCCTGTGCTTTTCTATTCAACATTATTCAGAAAGCCTAAGAAACTTCATTCTCAGGTAAATAGACTGGGAAAATGGAAATCCTGAGGAGCACCAGCTTCAGATCTTTAAGACGCTGCTTTGTTTGGATTTGAGGGCTCTGAGATGTACTTGATATCACTTGGCTAACTGATTGACTGTTGGATCAATTTATCTCCAAGATAGCTAACTTCAAGGGCACCTGGCTCTCTGGAAATGAAGAAATTCAACTCCTGGGAGCCCAAAGGGTGGCCAGTTCGGATTCATTCTCCACAGCAGGTGTGCCTAGGAGAGGAGCTGTGCAGTGAGAGAAAGCTGGTAGCAAAAACAACCTTTGTGAACTTCAGTGGGACTGGCAAAATTTCAGCTGCTCCCATGAATTGCCTCACTTTGGGAGAATCAATAAATCTGATTTAACTTTTCTAATCTTTCAGAGGTGTTTTCCTAGCCAGTTCCACTCTCCACTATATACACGGAAATTATTACACAGCACTTTGAATACCTGGCCAAATGCTATTCCTTTTGCTTTACTAAAATCTACTTCCTTTTCTCAGTGAAGTCAATGGCAAAATTCCTGTTACCTGTAATAAAAACAAGCTTGAGCTTTTGGTCCTTCCAGAGGCATTTGCCTTTAGGAATATTTTAAACAATGCTATCTTCCCAATGCTCCGAATTGCTCCTGACAACCACTCTGTTGTCTTCCTGTTCTTTCATCGTGATGAACGTTGGATTCTGTGCTTCCCAGACACACGAGGTGCCTGGTGCCGTCCCTGCTCTGTGCAGCAGAGCCAGCAGCAGAGCACGAGTTGCCTGCAGTCAGGTACTGTTCCCACACCAGCATGGTGCGGTGGGATGCCCACCGAGCGCTGGGTGCAGGGAAGGGAGTCAGCCCTTCTGGTGGGAGCGTGTGTGCATGCAGAGGCTGCCTGAGAACCACTGTGGCAGGACGACGCCTGTGGCTTTCTCCAGTGCCAGGCTAGGGGCCAGCCATGCTCACCTTGAGCCTTCAGTGTTTCCTGAGACCAGAAAAAACATCCTCTGCTCTACCTGGAGAGAAGTTGCTCAAGGATTTTTCTGTCTCAACTATATTCTGAGCTGACCGTGCAAATATTTTATTTAGCCTGCTGTGAAAACTTGTGAAGATTGTGTAGATAGTCCAGTAGGCATAGGTTCTCTTAGACAAGATTTCAGAGAAAGCAGTAACTTCCTTAAACTGGTAAAGAGAACATCTCCTGAATTCCTCTTCCATACTTCTGTCCAGCATCACTCAGGCTGTATACAGCACAAAATATCAATCCCAAAATGTGTAGTTCACACAAAGCTAGAATGTAGGATCCATTTTTCAACCTAATAATATCACATGAAAATACTATCTCTCGGCTTGCGAACAGATGCATTTGTTTAAGACGTTACAATCCCCTGCTGTTCGTTACAATCCCTATTAGCTATGCCACCATAACAGATTGTCAGACTGGATTAGGTTGAGCCACTTAAGAAAAAGTTTTAAAACAAGATGCCTGACTTTACCCTGCGAAAGGCTGTAAGTGTTCATGCAGGCAGTTGGCAACAGCTTTAGAAATGCCAGGGCTGCACGAGTATGTCTGTCTTCACTTTGTGACATAGATACTTAAGCCTAAATTTTGAAAGTGATTCAAGGGTTTTCAAGCCTAAGTCTCGTTTTCTCCTACGGATCCAAATTGCTTTTCCCACTCCTCTCTCTAAATAAATAAATGATCAGCTCTGACTACCCACGCCAGAACAGATATCTGCACTCTACATGCGTTCCTCACTAAATATTTCAGGAGATATCCTAGAAGCTCTTTGTTATTAAGCAGTTTTGTCATTCTGTAAACCATCAGTTACCAAACAGTAGCCTACAATAAACAATATTTCTTCTCTAGTAAAAAATGTAGCTGTTGTTTTAACTCACAGCTGCACTGCCACATTGTCTTTCTGGAGACTTCACTGTTTAGCCAGTTCTGCTTAACCCTGCCAGTGAAAGGAAATTATTCTCCTTTCCTTCTTTATGCCTTTCTGTAGAACATTTGCATCCTTAAGTGTTTAAAAAAAAACCAACTTGAAGTATATCAAATTGAATAATATACTAGCCTGTCCAATTATTTGATTTCTCTCCTCGGCTAGACTGGTTCAGACTCAGAGATTTCATCTCCTTTCTCCACTGGACCTTTACAGGCTCACCTCTACCTTCTCTCCATAAGTCTGTCCCCACCCTCAGACTGCATGGGCTGGCTGACAAGGAAAAGCCGTTCAGCACTCTGCAATCCTTCAGGGCACAACTCACTCAATCAGGATGGGACAGATTTATGGCTCCTACACTTGGGTCCCAATTTCCTGCACTGACATCCTGATTTGTTTCTGTGACATTAGGGGTTTGCCCGGAACGGTGTTTGCTCACTCTCCAGGCACATGAAGGAGGTGGTTAGGCTAACAGCCTGGGACTGTCCCGCAAAGAGGTGGGAAAACACCCTGCCAAAAAGGAACCTGTTTGGGTTTGGGACTTACCTGAGTTTTAAACAGGTTGTTAATCTGGTTTTCCAGTTTCTCACAGAGCACCAATAGTACAATACCAGTAAGACTGTTTTGTAAGGGGGCAGCATGAAGCCAACAGTAATAGGAAAAAAATCTTACTGGCTTTCTAGCATCCATCAAGCTTGTCAGATGTGTGTAAAGTATATGCCATCTTGTGTTGACAAGCCCAAAAAGCAGCTGTGATTTTGAAAACTTAAATTACATCTACTGTTTGCTGTTTGAAAGGCAGGCAATACAAAAGACTATAGAAAGGTTTGCTACTGCCCAAGTTTCATTTGCTAACTTTCCCTTAGGTTTCCTGCTAGAAGCATGGACATGAATACATAAAACATCTGAACATTTCTGCTTTCTAGGGCTGTACAGATAGGAAAAGAAGGGAACCACAGTCCCTGAAGAGCTTGTAAATGAAGCAGTAACAATTGTGAGAAATCTTTCAAAAGTACAATTAGGGGGAACTTGCAATGACCTGAGTGTGAAATGACCTCTCACTTGCCTCCATGAAAGGGCTCATTTGAGGGATTTGTTCCCTGGAAGTTTATCAGACCTGGCAAACCATGAGCAATTCTAGTGCAGGTGTTACCATGCACACAAACAGCTGCAGAGTACCGAAACACACTGTCAAAGTTGGCATGTGTGCTACAGCTCTGAAGCACAGACCCTGTCATCATCCTGATCCACAGGAGCTGTGCCTAGCCTAACTTTGTTGATCGCAATGATAGAGGATTAACATTGTCAGTTAGTAATTTGCTCCCAAGTGTGTGTTTGTTCAATGGTTTAACTTTGTTTTAAATATTTAGTGTGGAGAGTCACGCGGCTCACATGTTGTCACGTTTCTGAAAATACGAGTGCAGGTAATAACTGCAGCCGCAGTCCTGTTCGTTGTTAGCAGCAGAGGCGGGAAAGGAAGCAGCAGTGCTGCTCCCAGTGCAGGCAATAGCTGAACCCACTGCTGGCTTTCTGTGACAAGGCTGGTTTGTCCTTCTGTAGGATATACTGCCTTTCTGGAGTTGTTGCGGTCAGAACTGGTCCTGTGGGTGATAGCCCACACCCTAGTAAATCTTTACAGCAGGCAACTTTTCTGTGAGTATTAATTTGGGGTAGAAGAGCAGAAAAGGCCTCTCTCAGCGAGGTCAGTTAAGGGATCTTGTGTTTTGTAGAGAGTTCCTTTGTCTGGATAATTTCCTGTGACATACAGGGCAATTCAGGTAGGATTAGAAGGGAGGTTAGCCATCTGATGAGAGGGCACAGTGCAGCCTGCCCTGCCACTGGGCAGTAGCATGGATTTATGCTGGATTACAGTAACCGTGAGCTGAGGTTTCATTCCCTGCTGTTGGCTCTCCCAGTCTTTACTACTGTCCTAGCTCTGCTGAGTCTTTTGCACCCTGCTTTCCAAACTCTTTCTCTACTCAGTATGCCAGGTGTCCTCAAGGAGAACAGTCTCACGCCTTATTCCAGAGCAAGCCCCAGCAACATACCAGTCAGCATAAATGTATTTCTTAGTGGCCCAGCCATGCCTTTTTCACCCTGTTTGTAGTTGAGCACACTACACCCACACTGGGACACGTCCTCTGCAGTATGACTGATTCTGGCGAGGAAATGAGCTGAAAGAGCTGTACTTTCAGAATCAGGAGTCTTTGCCCCCTGCTCTAAAAATTTTCTGCAGCTCATGGAGAGAAACCTTTCCACTCCTCTGCCTGTGCCTGCCTCTGCTGCAGGTATCCCTCCCAACCTCTCCTGGGAATGAGGGTTGTACTTCTGATGCACTCAAGACAAACAGGTTGGTCATGAAGGCTGAAAATGTGCTCCCTTGTGATCTAGATGAAAAGGTAAGGTCATCTTCTATTAGCAAATAGGGTTATTCACACTCAAATTTATCAGTTGCTCATCCTCCCATGTGCAGCCAAGGCGCATTGGTAAATTCTGCATGGGAAAATTGCCCTGGAAAACCAAATACTGTAGCCTTAGTTGCTTCCTCAAAGTGAACAGTGCACAGCTTTAATTACAATTTAAAACCGAAGTCTGATGTCTTTTACAACAGAAGTTTCTTTTTGAGTTAAACAATGATGAAGAGATTAATGGAGCTCTGTAGGAAGATGATTTTTGATGGAGATGAAATACTGTCTGTACAATTTCAGATGATTGATTTTCGTTGATTAGGTACCCATCAAAGTGTAGTCAGCAATGCTCAGGATATGATCATAATACACTGAAGAAAGGGGCAGCTCATTAAATGAAGAGAATCATTCTGCCATCTCATCAATCCCCCACCCCACTCCCATATTCTCTATTACTGCTTAAGGAATTCAGGCTTCACAAGGTTTCTGTGCTGTTTGGGAGCAGGTACAGTATATATACCAGACCACAATAAGAGAGAGTCCTTGATATGCAAAATGAGGCATGCAACGATTTCTCTTCATTTATTTTATTTATTTTTAAAAGTTTAGAACAAGCATAAATTATCCTGTGAATATTCCCTACTTTGAGTAGAAGCAGTTCAGTATAATCGGAAGAGCAGCCTTCAATTTGGCTATTCCCAGAGTAGGAGTATGCTGCTAAATCATCTCTGTTATCAGTGGAGCTCTAAAAACAAGGCTATTGACCATGAGATGAATTTTGTCACAAGCTTGATGTAGGAGTCAGTTTTGACATTGCTCTAAATGTTCTCTTCCCAAAGAAAAGCTCTACTGAGAGCAGATGTATAAAAGTTAAGTGGGAGATTTTAGATTGCAGAAATGAGAGTGAGACATCTGATTTACCGGGGCTTCCACTGAGAGTTGAGCGTCTCACTGTCCTTTATGCCTTTGAAAAACCTTCCCTTTAACCGCCATCTTACAACATGTGGTAGGAATATAGTAGCAGGATAAGTCAGACTGTATCTGTGCAGGTCTCTTGATTGTGATATCACAATGCTTGTTCATAGCTCTTCCAAAGGATTCAAATGTTTTCATGTCGCTTATCCTATGCCAAGTGAACCCTTGCTTTTGCCTGTCCCATGAGGCAAATGCATTTTATTTCATTTGAGGATATTTTGGTGACCTTGGAGACATTTGTTGGAAGAAATCTTACCACGTCCTTTTACGCGGGTGGAAAATTTTGTCATTCATAGCAGCAAGGCCGTTACGCACCGATGTTACTTCAAACCACTGGGATCTACCTTTGTACAGGCTGTGATTTTGGTTTTGCCACCTTCATTTTGGATTCCTTTTTTAGGATTGTAACTCAAACCAAAAGTGAAAGCTTATGTCAACTCAGCACTACTGCTGTGTATTGAGGGATTTGAGAATTTATTACATAAATGAATTTGTGTGAATATTTATGCTTCATTAGTTACTCATTGGTGTGGAACATAGCATGGGAACTTTGTGCTTACTGATTTTCTCAAGTTAAACTGCCAAACTCTTCGTGACTGATATTTACATATTAAGTGTGTGCAGCTTTTAACACTTGACTTAACAAGTACCTTTAATTTCACTGAACATAAGTTATTGATCGTGGTGCTTGTTGCCTGGAAGCTCCATTCCTTATTGTTAATTGAGCCATTGATTTTTTTAACGTTATCATTAACAACAGGGTGAATGCTGTATTGTAAAGCGATCTGCTTAGACCAGGGAGGGGAGCAGTGTGGCTGACCAAAGAAAATACGTATTTTGTTTTTAAAACCTATCGCAGCTGAAACCGGTTCAAAACTCACTCCTATTGACTTGAATGAAGAGAGGATTTGACTCAATATGGATTTGATTTGGCAAAAGTAAAGTTAATAGGAAAGTTCTGTAGATGTCGGGGATGCCAGATCAGAGCAGATGTTTGGTACAAGTTCTACGTGTTAGCATGCTCAGCGTGAGACTAAATCCAACCAATAGGCCTTGCTGAGAAAAAGCTCATCTGTATAAGCTCAGGCTTGGCACCGCAGCCGTACAGCCAAATAGCTCCCTGTTTAGAGCTGGCTTACGGCCAGCCGACTTGCAGCTCCGGCACAAGGAGCATGGCTCTGTCTGCAAAAGACCATTTAGGCTGTGCCAAGGTTAGTGGAGACACAGCGATGTACAGCAGCTGGACCAGCCCAAAGCTTTGGTTTGTGTTCACCGGTACCTCATTCACCACCACGCCCAGCAGCGGTCCCACATCTAACTGTGACATGGAAAGCAGTATCCCCGGGTTAGAAATCTGACCTGCGCGCCTGAACACTTAGTGATAGTGAAGATAAGCTTAGGGTTTAAGGTGAATAATGTTGCCCCTGGTGGGATGGGGACAAGTGTAATATATACACACATCATATATATGTGTAAGTGTCTGACGGATATGTTTTCTAACAGAGTTTTGTATAGTTTCTGGTGTACAATGGTATGTAGTATGAAAGTATCTGTTTAATTACAACTGCCTCCTTACCTTGGAACTATTATTACTGTTCATGATGTCATCTCAAGTACCTCCAGGCTTGGGAGACTGTACCTCAGTTCACTAGAAGCATTTTGCTTGTGTTCTGTCATGTGCAGCTCTTATGATTTTTTTAAATGGAATAGAAACAATGTCTCCAAGGCATATGATTGAATTAATTTTCCTCTTATCCTATGGACGTTGTTTTTAAGAGCACACACCACAGTATTCGGCGAGCAAAATGTTTCTTCTGAGCTGTCTTGCAGGCTTAGATGGTGATTTTTAATTGGCGTGACTAGTAGATGGAGTCTAGATAGTTTGAAAGGACTCATTATTGCTATCCTTGTAGAATCATATATATAAAAAGAAATGCCTATTAGAGGCCACTGCAGAGGTGCTCATATTCATGAGCCCCCTGCAAAACACTATCACAGTTTGACAACTCTGGTAAGAAAGTATTCATGAGTTTATGATTTTGAAGGGTTTCTGTTCTTTGTAGTTCTCCAAACAGTTTCCAGAAACTATTTTATGACAGTTTTAAAAGGCTTCAAAGACTTTTACTCCTGGGTATACCAGCTTTCTCTGGAAGACAGGAGTGCGGCGAGAGGTCTAAGCAGAGGTAGTAATGATTCAGGTGACATCAGCTCTCCTCATTTCCTGACCTTGTGTGGCTGACAGTTTTAGTGAGGATGGAAACAATGCTGATTTCTGAAGACTGTCAAGTGTGAGCAGTTTTCTGCTGAGTTGTAGGAGGCTGGAGATCTATAAACCTTTTTAAGTGCTAGGAGGAACGAGAGAGCATTGTTTTCATTGCAGCTGGTCTTTGAGTCAGAAAGAGAATAGTAACTATTGAGGGACAGACCTCTGGAACAAGGCTAAGCTTTATTTATTAACTAGTAAAATTTCTTAAAAGGAGAGTGAGCAAGCAAAAATTTCTTAGCTCTGCTGTTGTGAACAAATAAGTAAGAAAGCAGAAATTGTTATAACACAGCCTGAACTTATATTGCTAAGGCAACACAAGTTCTTCCATTTTTAAAAATCAACGTAAATGTTGATAGCATTTCAAGGCTATCCAAACCTAAAATACTTGCTACTGGAAAGCAATACCCTAAAAAATTTTGGGAAAAGCAGCATACCAATGATTATGGGTTTCGATTTTTTTCAAAGGAATTGTCTGACTTTGGCTAAGATATTTCTGTACTAAATCCTTGGTTTTATTCCCAGAGCAACCAGCCAGATTTTTTAGAGTTCAGGATTTATTTATTGAAATAAAAAGTCAAAGATTAAACTGGTGGGGTACTCAATAGGCCCTGGGCGGTCTGCAATGTCACCCTGGGAGTTTAATGTTTAGCTCGTATTTATTGCCAGCATTTCAGGATGGTCTGTCAAACTAAACATGCTGAGCTCTGCTGATGATCTGGTTGCTTTTGTTACGCCTGAAAGGAAGATGAGGATGTGAAATCACTCAAGAACATTTTCTGATCTTTCTGTATGCAGGACTCAGCCATTGACTGTTTAGCATGTTTGGTGGCTACCTTTACAAACACCAACTGGGAGAAAGCTGTATAGTGTGCTTCCGTGATATTCCAGTCTAAACCTTTTCTGAGATACCATTTGGCCACTCAGGTCCATGAGAAAAAAATGTATGTGTGTCTGTCTGGGGAGAGATGGTTGCGATTGAGCAAAGAGGCACAGAGGAGAATTCTTAGGGCAGCATAGTACAAAGCAACACATTTTGTTTTCAAAATACTCTTCACTTCTAGGACAGATGTGCAGACATCCCCCATTTGCTGAATGCTTTGTATCTGTGATCAGACCTGACAATGGAAATAGTCATAATGAATCCTTTCCTTCTACATGGAGAGAACCTGAACATGTGCAGAACCAGAGGGAGGTCCCGATTTTTTCTCAAGGGAAGGCTTTAGTACCATCTGTGTGATAATGATACAGCCAAATCCCTGTCTCTCTGAAATAAAGAAGAGAAGAAAGCCTTGGGCTTTGGGCCGATTCTCATCCCATCTCTTCCTGCTCCTGGTAGTATAATGTTAGGTCTGTACCTCCCAGCCTTAGAAAGCGGGACGGGAAGTCTTATATGGGAGTCATTTCCAGCTTGATGACAATGTTGTAAGCTGTCATTTCGCAGATGAGAGTAGTGCCACTCTGTGCACATAACTGCCCTTTCAGGGGACAGGTCATTCCTTAAGCTACAACACAAGTTGAACTTATGGGAATCACATGGGACACCTCCTTGATTTTATCTCATACAATAGCTTCCCAGAAATCCAGATCCCAGGACCCCTCTGAATAGTTAAAAGCCTTCCCAACGACTTGACAGGATTAGGTAGCAAGAGCTCTTTTAACACTGTGTTGGTTTTTTCCCCACATTTTTTGTCTACTGAACATGGGTATGCTTTTAGACCCTGGCTGGAGAGATCACCCAGTCTGTGGCATTCACAGCTCCCTTGTTTTCTCCATCCCCTTATGTTAGAAGTGATAAAATACTTTTAGAAACCCAGCTAGTCTCTCAATCAGTTTGATTTCTGTCCATCTACATTATTAATTGAACCTGAGGTCCAATTTTAAGCAATACTGTGAAAGACACTGGCACTTTGATTCTTGCATTTGACCTGTCCAGCTGGAGAAATAAGTTCCAAAGGCTGTCAGTGAAGTTAGTATGAACAGCATACAGAATTTCAACCCACCAAAGGGATTTGTTTTTAAGCTTCTCTGAACTCCAGTATCTGGACGAAAGCTCTGGTGTTTAGAATTAATGATGTCTTGGGTTAGCTCACACAGCTTGCAGCACTCTAGGTACTGCGGTTTGATGACTGTCACTGTTGGTTGGGTCAAGAATAGCTGCCACAGACATAATCAGTACGTTTCCTTGTTTTATCACACCGATGCAAGAGGTAGTCATTTTTTCCAGGGGACAGAATTAATGGGTGAATGTGCTGTGGGGCTGGCACATGCTGCCTCCAGTTTAATAGCTGAATTAGAATCTTTTCAAACCCTTGGCACCAAGAAATGTGATTTCCCGATGCTTAGGGCTAATGCTGTGGTAAGTGCTGGCAAATCTTGACTGATAGTGATAAGTGTTAACAGAGACAAAAAATAAAGCACAATAAATCTTACCTGAAGTGTTTGGCTATGTATGATTTGCCTATGTGCATATATGTATTGGTCTGAAAGGTACAAGCCCATGCAGAGAGATTAATTATAGTTTAACCTGCACTTAAAAGGATCATCAAATCTAATATTTTTTCACTCAATATCCCAGCATTGCTTCTGGTGGCCAAGCTTGGGGGAAAAAAAGATTTATAGACGCTATATGAGAAACAGTATCAAATAAATAATGGGGCCAAATTAAACACATTGATTAACTATCATTCACTATCCTGTAATCTCTTAATGACTAAGGTCTAATTTAAGACAGACTAGAATCAGGATTAAATTCTGAATTGCTGTTATTATTGCATGTATTCATTAGGTTCTAGAGGAATTCAGGAGAGATTAAAAAGGCACCTGTGAATTAAGACCGGCTATTAATGGGGAAAGTTGAAGGACTTATCCATATTAATGGCATTTTTCTTATTCAGATAGCCTAACAAATGGAAGCATTAAACTTTACAGATTGTTTGTGTATTCATGGTTTTCATCAGTCTAGTTTATTGTCAGAAAATCTGTAAAGCACCTGGAAATATAGTAATGTCCACTGTGTTGCGTTTACTAATTGGAGTAGCAGAAAGCTAATTAGAGAGTTTTTCAGGGCAGTTGAAAGGAATAAGCTTCAGTCAGTTCTGCAGCCAGTACAAGGAAATAAAATGGAGGGAGAATGGCAGAGGAGGGGAGAGAACCACTGTTTAATGGACCTGTGCACGAAAAGCTATTTAACACTGCAAGTTTCAGACTGGCCAAGAGGTGCCAAACCCAGGCAAGTTACTAACCCATTTGAACTTGAAGGTCCTCACCAAAGAGGTGAATGAGGACCTTCCTGTAAGCTTACTCATGCATTTAAGTCAGAACAGAGGTAGAAACCACCACAGTCTTAATTTTTTTTTTTGCAGTTTCTTGTGTTCTTTTGTCAGTGACAAGTATGTAGCCTTGTGAGTTAGGTGCATTAGAAGTCTACATTTTCCAGCTCCAGCCACGCGTTTGGCTCCAAGACCACGACCCAACCATTTGGCAGCTTGGATAGTTAGAACTGTAAAATAGCAGTGGTACCTTCTGGGAAAAGCTAATGTATGCAAGTGCCACTAGAGCAGTTCAGTCTGTGTGATGGTGTCATTGAAAAGACTTCTCAATGCCAAGTGCTGTGAGCTTGGCGTGCATTATCCCTCTGGTTGAAAAAACTTTTTTCCATTGTCAGCCTCAGTTCTACCGAGTAGAGAAACAAATGGCTGCTCAAGTCTAGGTCACACTCAAGAAATCACTTCAGCACCTCTGGAATTTTATCTGGCCTCCAGAATGCCTGGAAATATTAACCTCATGTGTTTGTGCTTTGCAGCTAGAATTAAACAAAAATACCGTGTATTTTTCTATTGTGAGGAAAAACTCTTAAAAGTTGACTTTTAAGATCATCTGTATCTGTCTCTTGCTTGACATCTTTCCTTACGCTTTCCTCTCCCAGGTATCTGGTGCTTCATGCCTGCGTGAGCATCATCTGTCTTTAAAACACACGTAGCCTTACAAAAGTGAATATAAAATGATGCAGTGCTCTTGAATAGTTAGTTCCAGACTTGCTAATAAAGCACTTGCTATCTTCAGTCCCTCCTCTTCTGCCATTTTTAAGCCAGTTTTCTGATGTTTTGCTTTCACTAAAGAGGCCATTATTCCTGTAATTTATCATGATAAGGAGTGCTGCCTACTTCAGAGAACCTCTTGCAGCCTAACTGGAATCACTCGATGATTTGGATCATTAATATATTGCAAAATGACAATAAGAACCGAAGTGAGGGGGCAGGCAGACACAAAGTGCTGATGAAGATATATCTGCTCTGCTGTCAAAATTCCACTTACAAATATAGGAGCAACAATTGGATTTCTTTTAGCTAAAAGGTAAAACTTTAACACGCCTAAAGACTATTGATTGTTAACGCTGTTGGTCTTGGTTTGGGAATAGTCTCAGAACCCTTCTGCTTTTCCTCTAGGTTTTTTTCCTGGACTTAGTGTGAGATCTTTTAAATTGTTCTGCTACTGGTATGTTTTCCTTTCTTGAAGCTTGTTTATTGTGATGACACTGAATAGAGCTTGTTTTTGTAGGTGTCTTCTCCTTTGGCACATGATTTTCTGAGTTCTGCTGCTTCTACTTTTCTTACAAGAAAAAAAAAATCTTGCTCTTTGTTAGATTTTGTAATATCAATGATTTTTTTTTAAAGGATGCAAGTCTAGGAACAGCAGTAGTTCATCTCCTCATCTGCAGCAGCAGCACTAATCTTGTACACATTGGCATGCACACAGGGCAATAAAAAGTGACATGATGTAACATTTCAGTGAAGAATTGTAGGCACTGGAGCCAAATACTGTCATTTAAGACTTTCTGTGAGGAGTGATTTATTCTCAATTTGCCAATGTGGGCTTTTTTTTGAAAGGGAGAGGTTGTGTGAGTGTTGGGAATTATACCTACACTTTCCAAGCATTACTAGGGATTTTAGGTGTCTCTGACTTCAGGTACCCAGCCTCACATTCCAGAGAGGCTTGATTCTTTGCACATGTATATTCAGCTTGCTTAAGAAAACTCTGCCTCAAGCAGAATACCCGAAATTGTTGGTTTTGAGTGTTACCTTCTGTTCTGAAGAGGCCAAAGATGATGGCTGTAAGGTACAGTGTTTCAGATATCATGCCCTGACCTAGCAAAAAACTTCCAAAGTTAATGTTTTCTTCATCTGTACAGATTTTTAATAGGCAGAAATCTTCTTTTTCTGCTAGGACAGAAAGCTGAAGGGACAAACCACTTCACTTTTCATGTTATTAGTCATCTGAAGGCATAGATCAATTGCCCAGAGCTATTTCTTCCTTTTTAGAGGCAAATATATAATCTTATTAATGATAATGTTTTTTTGCCAACAGCATGATATTCTGTATTGTTCAGTTTAATAATCAGCATGAAACCTATTAACTGCGTGAGATATGGTGTTGGAAATCTGGGGTAAGATCTTTGGCACTTGGAAATATTAACTGACTTGTTTGTGGTACTGCAATCTCCTACAGTTAACATTCTGGCAATTACAAAGATACAGGCTCTTAAAGATAAGCTTTCTGGGCCTCTGCTTTACCCTCTAGTCAAAATCCAAAGTAAGCCTTTTTGGAAACTGTGAAAGCTTGGAAGAGTTTAATTTAATTTCTTGTGATTGTGAACACTTGGGTACTTCCTGGTTCTGACTGAGTCCGGCAATGACTAAATCAACAGAGCATCTCTCCTCAAGCAGTAAAGTGAGGGAAGTAAATCAATTACTCGGCCAAGGGTTTCTCCTCAATTGTGTTTTGATGCTTTTATGCTTTATTTTGTGTTCCTCTATTGCCATGCCACTTTTGGCTAGGAAGAACGTGGAATTAAAACGCCTTTCATCAGTGATTGTAAATGTTTCTGCTTAGAATCAGCTTTCCTTTCCTTGCATGTGCCTGTCTCAGTTGCTCAATTTTGCTGATGAAAGTTTGAAACTCCCCCTTCACAAGAGGTCAGCAAAGCTTGCGATTTGTCACTTGAAGACATCAGTTCCTATAGCAGATCTCTCATTAAATTTTCCTTGTGCATATCAGAGGTTGAGGTCGTATGGCCCCAGGTTGTCTTGTCTCTGAGGGGAAAGATGGTGTTGGAGTATTTGATTGCTCCACCACAGCTGTGAATTTGAAGAAGTCAATCTTTTCTGGTTTGCACTCCCTCTAGGGCATATTTCCTCCTCTACACAATTTAACAGTGATTGGCTGTTTTAATAGCTTTTGAATGTTTGTTCTTAAACGTGTTTCCCCCATTTCTCCTCTATGCACAGTTTGCACTCTGAATAACTTACCGGTTTGCCTTGATGTTTTCCATGCCCTCTGCTCCTTGTAATCATCTTTTTAAGTATAGCAATAAGTAATTAGGGAATGTCACTTACACCTTCCACTTCTGGTGCCATGAAAAGAATTGATGTTTATCATGGTGCCTAGAAGTCCCCTCATGACTTTCCTATTAAAACTCGTCTGCTATCTGCCAAGACCTGAGTCTCTCTGTAATTACTTTCCCACCATTGTTCTGGTAGGAAGACTATCTGTAATCACTCTGTGACAAGTCTCCTTCTCATCCTTCCTGTAGGATTCCACTTGCTGGAGCCTGTTGCTTTAGATTTCTTTACTTTTCAGAAACCATGCAGTGAAGAGTGAAGACTTTCTGCATCCATTTAACCATTTCCTCATTTCCTGTGTAAACTTCAGAACAGCATCTTTCAATAGAAGGCTATGGCTAGCACAATTTCTCATGTAACTTTTTTCTTTGGCTGAAGTAGATGAGATTTGAGCAAGTGAAATCATCCCACCCTCTTACATCTATTGCATGGCATTTGAATTCACTTTTTTTTTTTTAAGAAACCTGACCCAAGTGTTTAATGGAAAGAACATCTATTAATTAGATTTCCTGACTATCATTCACACGAACAGCAGTATATTCTCCAAATACTAACACGTACTACTTTATACCTGTTTTAACAGAGAGTAAGAAGTACAATTCTGACTTGTGTGACAATACTGTGCTTACCTTCTTTTTTAGGCTGGTGTTGCTCAGAGCCTCCACGCCCGCTCTGGCAGGGGGTGGGTGCAGCACTGAGACTTGTGCACTCACGGTGCGGTGGGATTTGCAGTCACAGATGCTTCCATCCCCCAGGGAAAAACTGTCTGTAGTGAAGGAGAATGGGATTATGGCTCAGCTACAAGTCACTCCTGCAAATCCGCAAAGAAATTGGGACTTCTAACTCTCATTGCTTAACACAGGGTTTGAGCACTTAAATCTTTCTAAGAGGGCAAGTGGGGTGGGAGTCGTTACAAAATAATTAGCAACTGCTTTGGTCTGGAGGAAAAACAGGACAAGGTTCCTGTACCTTGACTTGCAGGTTACACAGACCAAAGCCAGTGTTACAGGTTAGTGCTTCTCGCTAAGCAACCTAATGTAGCTTGTTGTCTTTCCAAAATAGGTCCTGCAGCTTCTTTGTATTGGGTCTCGCTGTGCTTCCCTGCACGTGCTCTCCATGTGAGCAGTGCCTTAGAAGTGTAGTGAACAGTGAAGTCAGCTCAAGAGAAGAAAATATGGAGGGAGTGGAACGTGGCCCTTAAGGGAGAGCAACATAACTTGGGGTGTTCAGCTCTAAGGACACCACGAACGGGTGCAAATGCCCCCGTGGCCAGAGCAGCAGACGGGGCCATTGCGGTCTTCCAGTCATGCAAGTTTTCCCACCAGGTTTCTGTGACTCCTATGACGATGTAACTCTCAGACTGGGCATGGAGCTTCGGTTCCTCCGGTTTGTGTATTGGTATATAAGCACTTGAGGTTGTATTTGCAATGTAAACAATCTATTTCTATCCAGAAATACTTTGTGATCTGATCACAGTAGAGCATGGGAGAGACTGTAAGGGCCCTCTGTGCTAATCCATGGCTGTTCTAAATGCATATGTAAGGCTCTATTCCTGGTGGTGGTGGTAGGCCTTGTCACGGTGTTGGTGGGCTGTCAAAGAGAGGGCAATTCTCTTTGGCCTAATAGGCAGGAGTTGAACTACTAATACCTTCAGTTTCCTTTGAAAAGCTATGCAGTGCGAGTGCTCCTGGGAAGTGTGTTTGACCGAACAAGTTGCAGAGTTTTTCTATCCTTGTATTACAAAAAGAATAATAATTTAATAGTATTAAAATAAAAAAAAAAAAGGCAAGTAATGTGGCATTTGTAGCTAAGCAGAGAGGCAAACTATTTGTGTTTCTAATAGGAGCCACTGGGAAAAGAGAGATTTGGGGGGAAAAAATCAGCCAGAGGGAATAGGCTGATGAAAGCTCTAAGTTCTAAGAGGGATTTCTTTCTTTGCTGCTCTGTAGTTCCTGTGGGTAGGCAAGTAAACCTGACAGTTCAAACTACATTTTCCTCAATATCTCAAAATTCTTTCGACTTCCCATGCTACTAATTATTTTTCCACCTCAGAATCAGCTATTTTGTTTCAGGCTACAGCAAGGAAAAAAGATGCAGCTTTATTACCAGGGTCAAAAAAAAGAGAACATCCTTGATAGCATACAGCCTTTTGTAAATAAGTGTGTTAGTTCCTCTTGGTTTTAGTGCTTACAGTAAGCTTGTATCACCTACAAGGTGGAGAAAGGAGGTGAATCCTTTTCTTTCCCTCTTGAATAAATAAGCTCTGTTATTTAAAAGCTTATTGATTTCTATAATGCTAAATATAAAATACATTCAGGAGATTTTAATCAGCAGAGAATCAGGACATGCTGAGAGTTGTGGAAACCATGAGCATTAATTTAACTTCATTTTTAGAAAGCATCATACAGGCATTAATTAAGTCTCTAATTAAGCATCCTATTAATTTTTCTTTAGAGACATTAAAGGCCTGGCAAATATACTCTGTCAAATCAATGGGAGTCTTTACATTTATTTCTATGGGATTTGGACAAGTCACAAAGGAGTTGATTAGATTTTTTTTTTTATGGGGTAACAGAGAATTAGATTCCATATATCTGACCTACCCCCGTCTCAAAGGTATTTTCCTTTGAGACTTTGATGGTCAGAGAACGTACTCTGTGGAGAGAAATGTTGGAGTAAAAATATGATGAATATGATGTCCAGAACAACAGCTTAATGGTTCAGTTGGTCTATGAAAGTTGTGTTCTAATTAAGTGAATAAGAAATTTAAATGCATAATTCATAAAATGGGTACAGACTCAAGGAACCATTAGTAAATGCTTTGGATTTGTGATTTAATAGCAAAGGTGAGGGACCAGAATTGAGATGGTCTAAGGACAGGCCTTCCCAAAGAGAAAAGTAACCAGAAACTTGCAAACAGTAACTTGAGAAATTATTTATAGATATAATTTATAACCAACCTTCAGAAATGCAACCTTGCAATAATGAAATGGTATTATTCATAGAGCAAAAGCTATACAGTAAGGTCAAAGCTGAAATACGGAAATAATATATTCTGTGGTTTTACAAGGTCCTAGAACAACTTAAAATATCAGTTCATCTACCTCTAACGGGGTTTCTGTGGAGCTACCACTTTCACTGCATTTTTCCTAGAAGACTATTCTAGTCCTGTGGGGGAATGGATGCTGTAAGATCTAGGCATGGGGGTGCTTGGTATCACTCATGAGGGTTATACCTCAGGATTTTCACAGACCCCTGGGAGGCATCCGTGCTCTACACGTTAGGGAAGTCTTGTGATTATTGTCACATAAACCTTGAGGTTTGGGCATGTAAGGTTTTTAATGAGAATTTTCAAAAATCGGTGGAAGTGGGGCCAATGTTCTGAGGGGTGTTTTTTCTATCTCACATCTCTATTATCCATGAGAAGATTTGATGGTTTGAGAGAAAGACAAGTGTAAATCACGACAGAAATTTTGTTATCTATACCAAGAATACTATCTTTCCCGTCACCTATATTTTCAAAAGTCTTTTCGTATAATCTAAAAAAAATCAAGCTTTGACCTTATAATATATCTTTGTGTCATAGGTTCAATGTCTTTGTCTGCTTTATTAGATCAATTAAGCTGTTTTGGAAAATAGTTAACTACATTAGGAAATGTAAAATTTTTATTCTTTTGTGCTTTCAGAGGGCATAATGCCATCTTAAAATCAGTTATGCTGGAGGTCTAATAACTTAGTCTACAGTACGAAGCTTCTGAGACGTAGAGTGTGGAAGTGACGGCAGAAGATCCATCATCGAATTGTTTGATAACCCAAGTATCCAACTTCAGTCAAAAGAAGCAAGTGAGCCTCATGAAATGTTCGTTTGTAGGTAAGATAATTAATTTATCTAATTTTTTTTATCATCAGAGTGTTGGAGAAACTGAAGAATTCAGTCATGTAAGAGTTGAACAGAGACCAGGGTCTGTCATTGCATAGGCACGTAAAGGTAGATGGTGTCTTTGCGTGTTTGGGTATCCGTGATTGAACTACTATTTCTTATTACAATAAATGATTGTAATGTGATCAGGAATATCAGGGAGTTGACAACTTTGTCTTATCCCTTGTTCACCTGTCTGTCCAGAATTTCACTGTATTATTGTGACTAGTTAATATCAGGGGATGATCTGGTCACAGATGGTTCTGTGCTCAGACCACGTTTATATGAAATTGGCAGTTCTTTTACTGAGCTGTATTCTTACCTTCTGTCCACATTAGCTGGCTTTGAAAAATGATTCTTTATGATTCTTTGTAGTTAACAAAAAGAAAAATGTTTGTAAGTATTCTTCCATCTCCCTTCAGCAGAGAAAGACCAAACAAGTGTAATTTTGACAAAGGAGATATTACTTATTATTTTCTTCTCAATTTTCCTGAGCCTGGCCTGGCTTGAGGGATAGGCCAAGACACTTGCTGTATCCTCAAGAACTTCCTTTGCTCAGATATTTAGCAACTGTCTGCAATTAAATGATGTTCTTGCTTTTTCAAGCAGCTTAAACTGCGTAGATAGAGCAGCCACTGGGAATGTAAATGCCAAAGTACATTAAAGTGAAGGGCGACTGCAGTTCATTGGATGGGGCTGCATGGTCTGTGTGCTTAGACGGGGGAGGGAGGTGACCAGTACAGTGAAAACAGATCACTTCAGCACTTCCAAATAAGGCTTTCTGACACAACTCTGTTATAATAGGTTATTAAGGCAATAGCTACAGAAATAAGATTTTCTTTCCGTTTTCTATTTCCTGGAGGAAGGTAAAAAGAGGGGAGATCAGATCCAAATACTGTAAGTTTATTGACTTCATTGAAATTACTGCCAATATCAGCTGATGGAAGGAGTACTTGAATCAGTCTCACAGTAACCGCTTCACTTTAAAATATAATATGAAGTCATGATTTTTAATTTTTTTTTAAATAATTTAGAAAAGGAAATGGCCCTTCAGCTGCTTACACAGTGGTTTAGATAACAATTGTACTGGGTTTTCTCAAATATTTGGCATCTTTAATGAATTTCTGAGACATTTCATTTTCCTTGTAAGTGCCAATTATCAATCCTAAGGTAATGGAGGATGGTTTAACGTGATCTGTCAAGGAAGTTTGTAAATTATCGTGTCAACACTGTAGTCTTCCAGCACAGTTAGAGAAAGATTACAAGAGAACGATATTGTCATTTAATTAAACAGTGTGTGCATTAATATTTTGCTATTACTCTTTACTTATTCTTCATACTGGCAAGTACTAGCTGTCATTTTGTGGTGGCATCAGTTTGTTTTGTTTAGCTGTGAGCAGTTCCTTAGATGGATTGAAAACTTCAGGTATGAAATTGGAGGGGAGCCTGTGTGTAGTAGGAGGAGAGATTTTTCTCACTCTCCTGATGATAATGTAATGTGATACCACAGAAGATTTCAGTCACAGTTGACTGGGCAAATATTTCAGATGTGATTTCCTGTCTTTGCTTTTTCAGCCATCAGTGGAAGGAGAACCAATACCATAAATTAATGTCTATCTGAGGTATAGTCTCAAGTTGTCTGTACATTCAGGGTTCCCACATTCTCTCCAGATCATCAAGGCTATCTGTTGTTGAGTTCTGTATTTAAATTTAGATCTGAAAGCACAAACTCTGCCACTCAAAACTCTTGTTAGCTCAATAAGCAATCAGAGCTAGCTAAAATACCTGTCCTTGTTTGCATTACATGGCACAAGCACTGCCCATGGAAATCGTGTGAGCTCTGCTGGAGTAGCACCAAGAATAGATAGAAAAGACCTTGCTGTAGACTAAGGATGCCAGTGACACCTGGCTAACATCCAGGTGGACAGAGAGACTAGGCTTAGATTAAATCACTGATGCTAATCCCAATTTCAACTCCTCCTAACCTAACTTCGTATTTTAGGTCAAGAAAATGAATGTTTCTTTCCAGCAGTGTTGATAGGTCTTTGGCAATGCTAATTAATGAGCATTCAGTTTTCCCTGTGGTGACACTAGATTTGCTCTAGACTTTTTAGGAATAGTTTTGGCCTCTCTTGTGGCTACTCTGCATTATTCTTTTTTATTCTGAGATTTGTGTTAAAATCCTGTTCCCTCCAGGATTCGTAAGGTCTGGTGGAAGTGATGATTCTATTCCTTGTCAGAATCTAACTAAATAAATAAGCACTGACCATGATTTTGCTTTTTTAAGTAATATCGCTCCTGCAAGTGACTGACTTAAATTTACAATTTGACAGTTTTCATGTCTGTCAACTTCTGGTCACTGTGAAAATGTTTTTTGCAATGTGTCTCTGTTTTCATTGAGGAGGTTGGCATGACATTTCTTGAAAGAGAAGAAATTTCATTGCAAACTGTAAATGCTTAATGCCTCTATAAATCAGACCACGTGCGTCTCCTCAAACCTAGAGAGGGTGCACGTGTCGGTTCCCTTTACTAGAAGGCCGTTCACATCTGGCAGAATTTGGCCTTCAATTTTTAATTAATTTTCCACTGGAGATTTTGTAATGTTATGCAAGCAAGAAGAAAGGGATCTGTTCTTGCTACACACTTAATATAGCTGTCATTACAGGTACCTAGCAAAAAATTAGTAGAAGTTATTAGAATCATAGGATAATTTAGATTGGGAAGAACCTCAGGAGGTCATTTAGTCCAACCCCCCGCTCTAAAAGCAGGGTCGGTTATGAGAATAATATGGTTCCAACTTTGGGGGATTTTTATTCTTCACAGCAAATCACAGGTTAATTCCAGCAATGTGATAGTTTCACCAAGTCTCAATCATTTCTTTAAAAATTCAGCTATTATCACTTTTATATGCTTTTAATTCATGGGTTAACTATGGTGCTCTGTAATGTACAGTGACAATTCTGTAGTTCTTTAAAATGTTACACTCATTATTATACCGCCTTCTAACTTTCCTCATAGTTCCAACAAGTGCTAGAAATACTATTGTTATGATAAGTTATGGATCCCCAATGGAGGCATTTAATTTCATGGTATGTTAAAGGCTATAACAGCCTATTAAAACAGGGGGAGGAATCGTACTTAAAAAAAAAAGCCACAGAATGAAATGCTTAGTGGCATTTCTCCAAGAGACCCATTTATCAAAATCCAAATCTTAGAGATAATATTTTTTTGAAGTAATACATTCTTCAGGAGCTAACAATGAGAATGGCATGGCCGCCGTTTTTAGCAAACACAGACTGCCATCTCTTATTCAGAAGAGACATCAGTGGTAGCTGAAGAGAGACTACCTTATACTGAAGTATGTATATAACCTTCCTGTCATTATTCTTATTACAGTATCCAAGGAATTAGGACAATTAACGATTCTGCCCATGTGTGATTGTAATATCAACGCACAAATCTGTGAGGGCTTGCTCAGTACTTAAATTTGCTCACATAAATAGTTCCTTTGGCTTAAAAACATGGATAAGACCCTAGTGTTTGTGCTGGCCTTTTGGAAGCTTTCAAAATGCAGTTACCCCGTGTGAATCTTGAACAGCACTCGTAGGTTTGCCTGAGAATCTAAAAATACGTCCCCATGCCAATAGAAGTGGCAGAACACAGCTGCTTGCTTTTCAGTTCCAAAACCTTTGGGTTTTGTTTGCAGCTGTTTGTCTTAAGTACTTGCTTTGGAGAATGTAAATAACTAGAGATGAAAGGTGATTTTTGTATAAGGGAAAGTAAGTAAATAGATGAAACCTTTACTAAACTCACTGCTCTATTTAGTTGTCCAAGTACCTGTTTCAGTTCCCGCTATAGCCAACAGGAAGTTTTCCATTGGCTTTAGCAGACGCTGTGCTGATCCCCGGAACTGTGCCTTGAGTGCAAATCCTACAGAACTACCAGGGCTGAAGAATTCAGGAATCTGGAGTGGGATTAAATACTAATTTCTGCCTGGTTGGTATCATCTGGGACTTCGTAACAGAGAGCATTAAAAAACAGGTTAAAATAAAAAAGTAAACCCACAGCCTGAAAATCACTGAAGTCCTTCCCTGTGAGTACAATTCTATTGTCCTTTGTTATTAATGTATCATAATAGCAACAAATATGGGCTGAGTGTTTTACAGTCTGGCGCAACATACAATCCACAATTTAAAAATCTCAGAAGGGGGAAGCTGGCGAAAGCAGAAAGGTGAAATTCATTCATTTTTTTCAACACCTCTATGGTGTCTCGGAGGTACTACAGTGGGAAACAACTATCAATGGTTTGGCGAGCCAAGGAGTGTTGTAGAGCAGGTTCTTTCTGAGTTAGTTGCTTGGGAGAAGTTGTAGGGAAATTTCAAGATGGGCAGAAAGCATTGAGCTAATGGGAGAAGAAAGACTTTGGTTGCTGTCATTCCATGGCAATAGTAACAGCCTTGAAAAGAAGGACCAGCAGCCTCAGTTTGGAAGAACTCAGAGAGCAAATCAAAGTTTTAGTAGCTAAGGTGGGAAATAATTTGTGGCTTTATCAGTGAAGGAGCTGTATGTACAGAGGGAATGTGGGACTAGGAATTGGAGGCAGAATGATTTAGTACAGCAGGATTCTTTTGAGATTGTAATGAGCTTCTGCCCCTAAATTAAAACTTTTCTTTAAAGATTTTGAATCCAAAAATAACTATCAGGGGAGTTTCACAGAAGCATTAATTACTTTCATTCCTAAATCTGACAGTGATCCAAATTCATGTTCCAACTACCATCCCTTTTCCCTTGTAAATTAAGGTTGCAGAGCTAAATTACTGGCTTCAAGGACTGCAAAGGCAATTTTCTACATCATATCTCATTCCCAGGTTGAATGTTACGTGTAGATTATGCACAAACAATGCGGAAAACCTTTATAGCAGTATCCCTTGAGCCAGTAAACTCTTTATCTACTAAACAAAATTTCCTAATGACAGTGAGAAAGTATGTGACTGTCTACAGTGGGATTGACTCTTCTCTGACCCTCCAGTGCTCAATCTTGGGCCTGTATTTGCTATAACTACTTTTTTTTCTTTTTTATAAGCCTATAATTGCTATGATTTTCTGAGTGGTATTTCCTTATAGTCCTTAATTATTCTCCTCCTCTTCTGGCTTTGAAAAGTAACATGGAGAGATTCATACAAGACATAGGTGTGTCTTTCTAATGTATCTTTTGTTTGTTATCAGAAACTTGGGTTGGTTTTCTATTGGCTTGGGGAAAAAATGATGGTTGCCTGTAGGCATTTTGTAAATTATGGAAGTGGTGTTGTCTTAATTCAAGACAGATTCTGCATCCATGTCATACCCGCGTGCTATTTAACCTGTCCACTGGCTGAAATATTTTTTTCAGATCAAGATTAGTGCTCAACCTGGGGACTGCTGAATTTGCTTCCTCATCATCTAAGGTCTGAAATAGCCCACGCTTTTCTCTGTCTAATAGAGAGGTCCATCTAGCTTCCACTTGGTTCTTTGACATGGTAAATGCTGCCCTCAGTTCAAGTATAAGGACAAGGAAGCCCCAAAGAATAACTGGATGGCAAGGACAGGACTCAGCAATACATTCTTAATTTTCTCCTGTGTTTGAATACTTGAGGAGTATCTCCCTGCTTTTGTCTGGGTCTTGGGGATTGGTGCAATGGTTGCAGGTCACCTGAGCATCAGGCTGCCACCCGCACCTTGGCTGGACATGTTGGCCAGCCTGGGAACAAACAGCAGCAGCTTCTTGGGACTGCTTAGCTTGGCATGGCCCGAGCCGGGCTGGTTTTGCACACCTAGGTCTGAGAAATAAATTCTCTGTCTAGAAACTAAAGTTTGGGTTTAGCTGAGCTTCAGGTGAGCATAAACATCAAAGTAGGCGGTGGTGTTTGTTGCTCTTTGTCATACAGGGGTTTTTTAAGCCCTTAGTCGGTGCCTTGGCCTACTGCTTGCACTCGTGTGTGTATAGCCTTGCAGTCGCCGTTCTTGGTTTGTATGCAGGGCAATCGAGAGAGACTCTGGTTTTGTGCTTTGGTTGTATCAGCAGTTGGGAACGGATTCTGGATTTTTCCATTTTTCTGATTGATGCTGGAACAAAAGTTGAACTTCACAGGTTTTCCCCTCCTGAGGCTGCTTGTGCTTCCAAGAGCTGTATCACAGTTTTCCTACAAATATAATAGTGTGAAAGTTAATGTTACTGATGACCCCCTGACATAGCACCATTCTCCTGGAAATGTATGCTTAAAATTAAGGCTCTGAAAAAAATGTCAACTACAACTGACATGTATTGAAACTACTGAAGATATTTTGCAATCCAGAGGTATTTAAATCCTCCCTCAGTAGTTGACTTCTGTTGAAATAACTGGATCTTGGAATAACTTCAAAATGTAGGCTGTATTTTTAAGTAGATATTTTTGTAAGTAATACAATGGTTAAGGGTTTAATGGGAAGAATAACTTGTATCTTTCACGTTTTTCTAACTCTTTGGTCTTCTATCTACTTACTAAAACATGTACTATTTAAGGTTTGAGAAAAATGCACGTTTCTCTGTAATCTGAGCCTACTCTGGAAGGCCCCTATTAGTTGGGACTTCTGAATGGTATAACAATTTTGCATAGTAAAGCTGAGACATACACATCAGAGAGACTACTTGAGGATATCAAAATATATGGAACTAGTGGGATGAAATCATTCCTGTTTCAATACAATTTTTTTTCTGGTCCAGTGTTCTTAGCAAGGGAAGTTGGCAGCAGCTTGTTTCCCAAATTGTACATAAGCCCCCAAGCTCTTCTGGCCATACAATTCTGATTTTTCTTGTTTGTTTGTTTGTTTTTTAACCAACTCATCACCCTCTATGGTGTTTGTTCTGCTTTGAAAAGTGTAGATGGGACAGCAGAGCAGTTTCCTGCAGTATTCATAGTTGTTAGTTGGGAACCAATGAGAAGAAGAAATAACCTGGGATCTTTTGCAGGGGACTAGGGAAAGGCTTGTTTACCAGATCTCACATTCCTGGCAAACAGCTGGCTGTAGTTTTAATAATGAGCTGCCCATAATTGGAATGTATTTAATCCAAGTTAACACACATGCACTAAACTTGCTAATTGGGAATTTCTCTTTATAATAAGCACATTACTCTTCCTTTTTCAAGTAATGTTAACGTGCTGATACAGCAGAGAGTGTGCACCTCGCTACATGAATGCAGCTAGCAGGCCCCAGTGCATGGTAATTTTTGAAGAAAACATATGGTAAGAGTAATGGCTGAAGTCTGTAGACAGCTTGCCTAAATTACAGTGCATCCATTGAAACCAGGACACATGCTAAGCTGCTGAAAGCAAAGAGATGTCATTAAAAAATGATTCATATACCTTTTCCTTAATGAGCGCTCACACTTGAGGATTGCCAATTGCCTGATCAATAGCTTCACTGCCGCACAAGGCAAAATTCTTAATACAAGTGAAATATTTCCCTTATAGAAGCGTGGAGCTTCAGCATATACACTTTTGCCTTAAAAGAATTTGAAAATATTTTTTTAATATATATATTTCTGAAACCTGCCTATATTTGAATCTAGTAAGTAAACAATCATGCACTGCCATATGGAGCAATTTCATAACAGCACATGGTGAGGTTCTAATGAGTTTTACCATACTGTGCCTGACAGGTGAATTTTCAGCTTTGATTACAGAAGGCCAAAAATAATTCATCCAGGCCAATAAAGTTTGATTTAGATAAGACTGGATTATTTTTGCTATCGGCCATTAAAAACTGTTCTATCCTCATTTTTGTTTTCAGGCACATAGCCTGGCAACAAGCAGTAATAGATATTTATTGGGCTATCAAATCCACAGAGACTTGTTTACTTATCCGAGTACTGCAATTGTCAATATTCTGTAGCCCACTGGCTGATATCTTTAAAAGGTGTCATGTTTAGGAGTCATTTTCAAGCTCAACTCTTAGGCTTTAAAAAAGTCCTTTGAAGTTATTACTAGTAATGCAATGCCTGGAGACTCCATTATGCCAGAGTAAGAGACAGACGTGACATGGAAAACGTGTGGCTAGTCTTTGGTGCGTATGGATGAGCCCAAACATCTCCACAGCAGAGACAGCTGGTCCTGCTGCAAGTGGGTGCCCCTCCACTGAATTCACGGCAGCCTGAACTCTGTTAACCAGACCCATTGTGATAGAGAAGAATTGCAAGGTGAAGCAAGGGAGGTGCTGCCGTGCTCAAATGGAGCTGCCTTCTGTCAACTGCAACACTGCCTATCTTGGAACAGACAAAAGGACGTCTGACAGAGGAAGGCTTAGAAATTTTGTGCTGAGCCCATGCCATAAGTTGCTTAGATCTCACCCTCATCTCTTGCAATTGAGTAATGGCCTTAGGCCCTGGAGACCAAGTGATACGACCAAGGCAAAGCCACAGAGTTAATTTTAATGAAGCAAATATTGTTTTACTCCATTTTTCACCATGTGAAGACGTACATATTGGTATACCCTTTTAGACAGTCTGGTTTTTCAGCAAACTCTAGGGCATTGAATTATTCACAGAAGGCAAGTGCAAAGGGAGGTGTGCACTGCCTAGACCTCCTGCAGCTGCAAGAATAAGTAACTGGGCTGTAGCTCTTGCCTTAAAACTTGTAAGACTTCCTTTCTTCATGCTTCCCAAAACAGCTTAGTGTTTCTGGAAGGCTGGTGGATCCCAAACTTGGAAGATTTCATCTTAGTACTAACTGCAGGTGTTGAGATATCTTAGGTGAAAACGTATACTAGATGCCATCTTGATCTCTTAAAGGCCCGTTATTCCCATTGCTTTATTCTTCACTGCTCCACCTTCCTTTTATGTTCAACAGGTGAAAAATGAGCATTTTTGCCTTTTCACAAAACTGGCAGATAGGTATGCATGCCATTCCTGCGTACCATGTGACATTTTATGCAGAGCTTTATCCCTGACCTTTCTTTCTTACCCTTGGTTCAATTTCTTTTTGCCCCAGGGTTTGAGACAATAAAAGTTAATTATGACTCCTGTTAGGCCCTTTGCAGGGCTTGGCTCTTCATATGCATCTACACCAAAAAAGTGACCTTGAAGGTCCTTTTTCAAGAGCTGTCCCCTATCAAACTTTTTCTCCTTTTTCTTCTTTTTCTTTCAGCAGAAATTTTAATTTTCTGTTAAGTGAGGGTCATGTAAGAATTCAGTATTAATAAAAATAATATTAAATGAAATTATACTTATTATTTTTTAGGGAATAATAATCTTGGGATCCTGCTCAAGGAACTCAGAAATCTTTGCCTAAAAGTGGGATTACCTAACTGTCTAATTTGCAAATGCATTCCAGAAGATGCTGAAGTTTAGGTAGATCTTTTAGGTCCCCTGTTTAAAAATGAAATAAAGGGGGCTACCAATGGTTGCAAGAATTAATATCAGAATAACTTGGATGTTCGTTTGAAAGTATCACCAGGGGCATGCAAATACTTTTTCTTTGCATTCATGAGCTGTGTTGCAGTCTGGTGTCCTACTTAAGGATTAAAAACTTAGGATAAGCAAGGAGCTATGAAATTAAAACCAGCATATAACTGAGCCAATCTTAGGTAGTATCTCTGAGGTAATTAAGAATGGAGCAACACAGTGATCAAATCAAGGTTGCAATTAAAACTGAATCAACAGATCAATGGGTTCAAATGAGCAAATCATCATATTAATATAGCAGGTAATCAAGTAGAATTAAGAGGTTGGCACTGGAGGGAATTTCTGTTAGTTTGAGTCTTAAATTGCAGGGAGAGACGGAGAAGAACCCGTTTTTTTTTAGCCTGAGATTTGATAGCAGTGATCACTGACCTAAGAAAGAAGCACATGCATGATCGTTCTGATCCTAAGCTTACACCTGGTGTTTTCATCCAGTATTTGTGACAGTTTGATTTTGCTTAATTTTTAGAAGGTGCAGCTTATCAAAACTGTTTTCCACCAGCTCACAGTTGTACAGGTGTACTTGTTCAGGTAACAGGGTTTACAGCTTACAGAGCCCTAGAACACTGTGGAACCCACTCGTGGTTTTAACCATCATCTCTGTGTTTAAATTAGGAACAGTGGCAGCGGTCGGGCTGTCTGCTGTCAACTTCTATTGCTAAAGTACCTCGAAATCCAGTTCTGAGCCAGAACTGAATGAACAAGAAAAGAAGAGGTAGTTCTTTTTCCAAGGTCTTATAACTAAAATATAATAGAATAAAAGTAATTGGGAAATCTCAGTGTGCAAGGTAACTGGTTTGGTGTGGAGATAGACAGAAGATGGTCAATATTATAGGGTGGTTTGGGTTGTCAGGTCAGACAACCTCCAGTTTGGTTTTTAAAAAGAATCTGTATCAACCAAGCATAACTAGTTGTGAAAATACAGCAAGAAGTCTAAATCAAGAATGTACACAGGCTTCAGGCACTAACAGGAGATGTGGAATCTGTGGTGGAAAGACTGAACTTACTTGATCATCTAGTCAAGAAAACAGGAATAATTCATCGATGTGGATGTGCTAAAAAGTAAGGTTTCACGAAGTGCTTCACTTGTGAAATGCTGTTTCTGTAGTGCTCTTCTACATGGCTCCTTCAGCATCTCATACTGCACTGGAGCTCAGAGGCAACCTTTTCCTGCAGAGAAAGCTTTTCTGCGGGTCAGTTTAGTCTCCTCTTTTCCAAGTGTTTGGGAATGCCAATCTCTGAGATCCTCACCATCTTATTAATTTAGTTAAAATACATTGTTAGTCTCAACAGTTATTAGAGATGTAGAGACAGTGCAAAAACATAAGGCCTGTCTCCTTAGGCAAGAGTAACAAGATCTTTTTACATCTTATTATAATAAATTCTCTTCCTGATTTGAAGTATGAGTCTTCTCAGACTCAACTAGAATGGGGACATTCTCTACAGTTTTTAAAAAGTATTTTGCCAAATAGGTTATTTTCAAGATTGAGTCACGTTTTTTCACTGATATAAAATGACTATAAACACAGGTTGTAAACACAGGTTATAAACACAGAGGTAACTCATATGTGCCTGTTTAGTATGATAAACTTGTTTTGCCTTTCCTGTGTTAATGGGGATGGCCTTTTAGAAAGACTGTAAAATCATGTGAAAAAGAGATTGTTTAAAATTCAGCATGATCTGGGGAGTTGGGCTGTGCTTCTCCAGTCAAAATGGATGCCTACAAATCTTGCCATCTTAATTCGGAGACCAGATGCAACACAGGTCAATTTAATTTCATTACTGTCAGAAGGTCTTCTGAAAAGATTATAATGTTTGCCAGCCACTGCCCGCCGCAAGGTAATGCCACATGAGGAGAGTTCACTGGGGACTACATGCTGGAGTGAAATTAATTAACCCATGTCAGCAATGGAGAGTTAAAAGCAGGCCCATAACTTCTTCAATTGCTTACCAAAGGCAAAGTAATAATCGCTTTAAATGCCTTATAATGTTAAGAATCAACATGTAACAAGTTAAATGAGTAGTTTTTAAAAAAAATTGGTGGACGTTGTAGCAAAAAGAAAAGACTGAAAAAGTAAGAGTAGGCATATTTTTATTTTTTCTTTTTATGGTAAGTGCTTACTAAGCTTAAGCTAACAGAAATGCAACTGCAGCACTGTATTGCCCGTGATATCTAATTTTCAAACAGACATAAATACTACAGAACAACTTGTCATTTTAAAAGGGTAAACAGAAAAATCATATAAATTAAGTGACATTTAAGAAGTTCAGGGTTTATATCACAGCCACCAGGGAAATCAGAGACCTAAGGAAGAAATGTTTCTTTAGAGCATTGATATAATCAGACTTGGGAGAGAGAATTTTTTTTTTCCTAAGTGATTGTCCAAATAATTTAGAAGCGCAATTTTGGACCCAGACTGTCACAAAGGATTAACTGTTTCTTTTTAATTATGGACCCTGCATTTGGAATTCATTTTTAAGTTGATTGAAAATTAGTTCACTAAAGCAGTAAAAGGCTAAATGCAATCAAGTGGCTGTAAGAAACAAAAAGCCCCACTGAGGCTCCGCTTTTTTGAAAACAGAAGAAATAACGGCATGGCACCAGAGATTATCTGGGGTCCTTACCTAGGTGTTTATACGGCCAGCAGAGTCTACGTTGGGATGGAGGAGCGCTTTGATCACCTCCTGAGGTCTGTCCAGAACATTTGCTGTAAGGCAAAGTCTGTCAAATGTTAAGGAGTATCTTTGCAAAAAGACTGCTTCGCTCTGGAAAAGGCCCTTGAGGGGGTGAGTTAAGTGCCGTGGTGCTGTCTGTGACTAACTGGAAAATATATTGACAGCAGAGTCCTATTTGAACTGTTCAAGGATGCTCAAGGCCAAGCTCTGCTTAGGCCGATGGGTTGGCACTGCAAGGGGGACAAGGGAGTCTCCCGCTAAAACCTGGAAAGGATGAGTATAGCATGAAAGGTTCCCCTGAAGTCATTTGGGTGCTAATTGCCCCCTCGGTGACATGCAGCCTGAGAGGGGCCTGCCCCCCACCCCGCTGGGGGTGCACCCTGGTGTGCAGTCAGGCTTCTGCTCTCGCTGACACTAGGTCAGGCCTGGTGACCCCTGCTGAAGACACACACTTGTTCTGGGGCACACCAGCAGAAACGAGCTCTTGCTGTAGCCCATCAAAGGCATCCCTCTGGTGCGTTAGCGATGAGCAGAGAGGCATCCAGAGTGGTGCTTCCTGCATGGCTTGCTCTGGGTGCAGGGTGTAGAGCTGCTGTTACATGGTATAAATGCTGTTTCCTTTACAGTCTGCAGTAGGATGCTGCTGTATCAATGAGCAGATGATGAGAAGAGCAAGCAAGGGGAAAGGTCACCTCCCACACTGTCACAGCACATCAAACAGCTAGCCGATATTTCTAACCCACAAGTGCAGGAATTCATTGTGCTTATCTCAGAACAGTATTCTGCACACCAGACTGCAGTTAGGGCCTGTCCTCTCTGCTAGCATTTATCATGTTAGAAGATGACCTTTGAAGGATCAAGTTACCAAACACCACGCTGGCTGCAACTTTTCCATATGTATAGCTAGCCAGAATGCAGCTTTATGCCAGCTTGCTTAGCCCAAGCAGGACCAGAGCTTGACCACAATAAAGAACATGACCCATTCTTTGCTGCATTATCCAATTAGTCAGAGTCATTAATTCGTCTCTTTAAGGTCTTGTTCTAACAGGAGACCGTCTTATTGCCAAGATAATCCCTAACATTTTACAAGCATAGCATTATAGACAGTTTTGATGAAAGGCAACCTCAGGGGGGTTGACTAATCCTCCCCCTATCCTAAGGCAGGATCAGCAAGACATTTAAGCTTTTCACGAAAGATATTTATCTAACCCATCTTTAAAGAGAACCTACAATTCTGGGGAGAGGACTGGGTTATAAACCTCATCCCTTATTCTAGCTTTCTCTTCAGCTTCTTTTTTTGGTTTTCTTTTGATTCATTTCATCCACCTAATGTTTGGTTACAGATAGTAGAAAGAATACATTTATACATTGCCTATAAATAAGTTATTCCTACGTCTTAATAAAAGATTAGTCAGTAGCTTAGGATCCATCAATTAATAAGCTGAGGCAATCTAGAGTAACTTCTACTGATGTATTAAGAGCTGTCTGTATATGTACCATTCTGATGCATCTTAGCCATGTAACATCTGATTATTCACTTAGAAATCAAGTCACGTCCACATTTAATAAAGTGCTCAAATAAAAAAAAAATCGATAACTTTAAAGTTCTTCTATTAAAATTTGTTTTTCACAAAATCTTTTATAAAAGCAAAAAGATCCGCATTTGTTTTGTAGACTGCTGTCTCAAAAACAGACCACACTTTCACTTGCACACAGGTTTGTGCAGCAGATATATTATGATGTTTGAGAAGTAGAGCTATGATCTTTTCTGGTCCTTGTTTGCTTTTTATCAGTGAATTCTCTGACTTTCAAAGATCTGTAGTGCTTTCATATACAAAATTATTAGGATGTCAGCGGAGAAAGTGCAAGCTTTTTCTCTCCTAAAGGGTTTCATAAAATGTTCTACAAGTGACTGTTACAGATGGAGTTGGTCGCACTGTTTACTCTTAAGGTAGTCCAGCAATTGGCATTTTCACTTGCCAGGATTTAATTATTCAAACTAAAACTTTTTATGCAAATATTTGCTTCAGGCTAAATGTTTCAGAGAACATTCAGGAAAAACAGTTCAGCTGCATCCAAGAGTACTGAAATGGGAGGAAAGGAGGAGGTTAGCTTTTCCTCCTGACAAACAAAATATTTAAATTACTTAATTAGAAAGGTTTCTTTGTTCTTTGTTTTAAAACTGGCAGATTTGCTCTAACATCAGAGATCTGTCTTTTCCAGCCCCTTAAAAACCCAAGGCAAGTGTTTGAAAAGCCTCAACCTGACTATGCTCAGTGGCTGTGCATTGGAATAGGGTCACTGAGTTCCCCAGGTTGCTTCTGTTCTTGGCCTTTGAGGGACTGCGCAAGGTCACGGCCATCTAACAAACCTGTGTAATTTGCAAGAACAGCCAGAGGAAATCATAGTAATCCACATATGCTTTCTGTCTGTCTAGTAGATATCTATAGGGCCAGAATTGTTCTTTCTTTATCACAACCCACAGATGATCTGGTGGGAATGGGCACCGTGGTTTATTCAGCGTTTGCCAGGGGGGTGAGATGTGCTATTGCCGGGCTTTCAGGTGGCCCCAAGCTGTGTGTCATTGCTGGGGTTTGCTCTCTGTCTTAACCTGAGAAGCATGAGTCATACCTTATAAATCAGCAGCTGGTATTTTGTATGTGTATATATTTATTTTTTTTTTTAAATTAAAGTTGCTTCACAGACATCCAACCTGTTTATATTTGGCTGTCGCACCTTTGACCCACCCGACCAACACTCTGCAAGCAGTTGGCAATCGCAGCTTGAATGGGGATGAAGTTTGTTGGCAACAACTTGCAGAGAGGTCTGGTGAGGACAGAGCAGGGATATGGGCAAGTACTTGCAGTGATGTTAAGCCTAGCCATACTCATCTGGTTATTCTAATATTCACTTGAAAATAAAATAAAAGTTCTCTGGATTCAGTCCAGAAATTGTCTGTGTTGAGCATGCTGCATCACCAGACTGCAGGGACTGCGCCGGACTTAGCCTGGCAGCTGGAAGAAGCAAATGCAGAGACAATTATGGTGTTAAGCACTGAACCAGAGAACAGGGAGACAGTGAAACCTTCCCCGCTTCAAGCACTTGATCCCTTGTGATGATAACAGTCTGCTTATTGTTGCCAGACGTCTCATCACAGCCAGTGGTAGAAGTCTGTGCTATGTACCCAGGTCTCCGAGACTCCAGCTTGAGGATCTTTCTCGCTTGATAGGATTTTGTGATAAGTTGTTTCATGAAATATAGGACTATCTTCTCATTATGGATACATACACAAACAGCCTTACTCAGGTTTGAAAAGGAACCAGCTACTTACTGTCTCCAAACTTTTGCGTGCTGGACTGTACAACCTTAATAACCTTCTGAATTATTTATTTTTCAGAAACTCATATAGCTCTCAACATTTGTATCAAATTGGAACCATAGGGGAAACTTGGGCAGTAGGACATAGAAGCAATTATCCCCAGTGCTACTCAACTATGTGATAGCTTAGCTAACCAGTTTCTGCTTTAATGGACATTATACTGACTGGTGTTGCTTCAGAAGCTTGTTTTTTAACCTTTAGTTGGGCTAATATGCAAAAACACCGCCTCCAAATCAAACTGCTTGTTGCTGACACATAGCAAACTCCTGGCTCGTGTGCAGTCCTGTAGCATGGAGTTGCATGGCCTTAGGCATCGGGGTCCAATTGAGACATTCATTACTTGGGTCCAGATTTATTGTCATTAGATGAAGGGCTATTAATTAGCAGTAATTCTGACAGAATAGTAATGTATAAGTTTTTCTACTTAAAGTGTCATACCAATATATTTGGAGTAGAAAACACTAAATCCATTTTCTTCTTAAACTCAAAAACTAAGAGCAATTACTTTGTAAATCATTGTACAAATCCTTTTTTAAGAGGACACCACAATGAGAATGCTGTTAACAAAGGTGAGCTGATTGGTGCTTGTTTTACATGCAGGAATTTGAGACTCTTTGGGAGGCTGCTAGCTAGGGCTAGAACATGCATCTGCATAGCTAGAGGATGTGGCTCTTCTGAGGTTTACTGCTGCTAGTAGTTAGAAATTCCTCAAATTAGCAATTTTTTTGCTATTCTTCTGTTGCAACCAAAGTGGCTCTGTTTAAAGTTAAAATGGAAGATGGTTTCAGAATCAGGAGCTTATGAGGAGTGGTTTTCTGGAACTCAGCTCTGAATCAAAGTGAGTATGTCTGATTCTCACAACACAAAATTAAATGGATTAGTTTAAGTAAATAGGCTTTCAATTCAACTTGGAAAGACTGTGGGATTTGGGTAAACAATTAAAGGGTTTTTTTCTTTTAAAAGAAGATCTGTCTTGTGCTATTAAAATCTAAAAAGTCCTTTTCTTACTGAAGATGCATCTTCCAGAATGTGGGACATGCTTCATAATGCACCAGACGATAAACCAAGGAGTTTTATTTCAATAGATCTGTCTCCACAGTGCAATGTACGTTAGTATGTGTAATGACTGCAGGGACTGGTTAGATGTGTGATAGAACACACAGTACTGTGCTGTTATCTTGTTTTAATTACATGCAACATTTTTCTTCAAAATGAAGAAAACAATAGAGACAATAATCCGTGAGCAAGCAGATATGTGGATGCAAAAGAGATGCCTGCAGTATTCCTCTGTTGGTAGTACCAAGAAGAAAGGTCATGAAAAGTCCCATAAATAGCCTCTATTACCCAGAAAGAATGCCTCAGTAAGTGTCTGACAGAGAGATCCCCAGCTCCCAGCAGCCATTAAAGCAGACTTTCACTTTCAGACATTAGAACATAAAGCTCCTTAATGAAGGGAAGATGTTTTTAGTCAAATTGTTTTCCTTTAATATTTGTTTTCTCCACTTGAACAAAATGTATATGATAAATGACTGACTAAGCTTACAAGAAAGATCATTGTTAAAATGGACAGTTTGAATCAATTTTAAAAAAAAAAATTCCCATTACACTATTTAAATGGAAACAATCCAGACATCATTAAAATAAAGCAGGATTCCTTCAGGGAGAAATTATTTCTGGTTTGATTTCTGTCAAAATGACTTTGACTTTCAGAATACTTTTACAAAATGTTTTCCTGAGGCTTTGCCTTTGTGAAGGGTTTTTAAACAAAGAAACTATTTGCCACTAAACAGAAGTAATCTGATAAAAGATTGAATTCAAATTAACTATGCTGCTTTTTTAAATGGAAGAGGTTCTTTATTATTTTATTTTGTTTTAAGACATGTCACCTAATCAGCACATAAATCTTCATAGAATTCATCTGACAACCTCATTAATTTCCTGTGAATATTGCAGTGCGAAGAAAAGACCATAATTTCTTGAAGGTAATTTATTCTAAAATCAGGTGCCTCGTATTTTTAGTTCCATGAGTTTGTGTTTTAATGAAGCTAATCTCAGTCATAAACACATCCTTGTGGACACAACGTGGTTATATACTGATTCTGGGAAAGGCCTGATCCTGCTCTCACTCATACGATTAAATTGGGAATAACTCCAGTGAGGACACATGAGGGTAGGAATAAATACAACCTGGATGAAACAAACCTCAAGGGGCTAGAAGAGCTTCATTTACGTCACGTTGTGGCAAAAGTGGTGTGAAGGACCATAATTATCAAAGTGAAACAACTTATCTGGCAATACTGTGGTGTTAGAGCATCAAAAACCCGAACTCATGCAACCCTGAGTCAGGTCTTCTGTGGATACCAAAGCTTTTCCCCAGCCTCTCCCTCTTAATTTCAAGTTCATTCTTTAAAAGTTAATCTGGTGCCTGAAAAAGCATAATTTTCTACTGAAAAGTACACCATCTAGGGCCTGATTTTAAATTCTTTTGTGCATCAGTCCCTTATATTTGTGCAATTGAATCTGAATTTTTCCAGTCATGTAGAAACTATTTTTTCTTTTCCCATTTGCATTCTTTTGATTGTGCTTTTGTGTTTTGATCGGCTGTGTCTAGGCATAAACACAGTGACAAAGAGCAGATGTTTCTGTTGTCCTCCAAGCCTCAGTGCGAGTGAACTTGACTGAGGTGGCTGCAGAAAGGGTTGTTCTTGTTCTCCTGTTGCCATCCTGCGCCCAGGGTTGCACCAGAGCTGCATCGAGTGCAGAGATACTATAGCCTCTCTTCCTCTATTCTTTTCTGTGCTAGAGTGGAAGTAATCGTGTCCTGAACTGTAACTCCACTGAATTTGGGCAAATAATCTGTTTAACTTCCGTGTTCTTTAATGGGCTTGATGATGAAGGTGCTTATATAACATATATAATATTGTTGTCGTAAGTAGAGGATAGGCTAAAGGCATTGGAGCGTTGAAATAAATTAATATGCATTACTAAGCTCTGGCTAGGGAAAAATCCCAGACCGCTGCTGGTAGCAAGTTAAGATTTCAATGGAGCATAGTTCATCCCATATACTATAGCTTATGTGTCTTCTCAGAAATTGTGCTCCCTTTTCAATGTTTTCATTCTCCTAAAGTTGTTTAAAAGCTTGGTAGTCACAAACCCTATGCAACCGTTAAAAATTATGAGATAAAAACTCAGAAAAAAAGGAGCAATATACATGTAAGTGGCTTGGGCTCCAACCAAATGCGAAGAGAGCCTGTTTCATTGTCAGAAAAGTTTCAGAAACTTCACATGCAGAGTGTACAGAAAACATCTTTCAGCCGTGATTTTGAAAATTGCTAATATTTGAAACCAGCTGGTGTTACAAGGTTACTGAGGTGAGGAGAGAACTGCTGCCTGGAGGACATGTATTAGAGAGATCAGAAGATGTTGCAGGCAAGTTTCAATATCAGTAGCTATTTTTTACAGTAATTTCATTGCAACATTGACCACTGAGAACAACCACCCGTCATTTAACCAGTTCTGCTACTTCTTTTCCCCCCACTTTTAATCTTCTGGTGGAGGCAGCTGAATAATACCTTTTTCAAGGTAAGTGTCTGATGTGTTACATCAATCACTAGAATTTCTTCTAAGATCCACATTATACTTTAAACCTTGACCTTAACAGCCATATCAGCATAATAATTTTTAGGTATCTGAAGGATTTAATACTTGATCACGAGAGAAGGTGTTGGGGGCTCCTTTTATGACGCATGGCAGGGAGGAATATGATTCTGTTGCTCCCCATTGCATTGTTCTCCATCATCAAGCCTTTAAAGGCAAATAGCTGTGCTGCATGGGTGCAATCTTATCTGTATGGTAATGCTTTATTAAGAAAGAATAATCAGTTTAGATGAAGAGCAGGTAAGCTATTTTGGAGAAAGGAGTTTGGTTTCTAGGCCAAGTACAGCATGGAGAGCAGCAATAAAAATTTCATCTCCTTACCTTCACTGAGAGCACACTCTCTTTAGCAAGTTACAGTATTCCAGAGCTGTTGGATGGTTTTGAAACTCAGGAAAAAAAAGTGGATCGGTGATGGTTTTTTATATGATGGTTTCTGTATTGTGGACGCATTAAGTAAATGGTGAGCAGTTCATTGCATGTAGGCTAAAGAACATCTTGTAGATCTTAATGGGTTTTGGTCCTAGAGATTTCTTGCACCCCATCCTTTGACCAGCCACTCTTGTGAAGATGTCTTGCTTTGCAGCCATTTCCAAGTGTGCAGATTCCATCAATTCACTTGCAAAGCTGTTTGTAACTGTAAGTTACTCCCATTGCCATTAAGGGTGATCAAAATTCTTTCAATATTTGGCAGGTTCTATGGTCTTATTTGGGGGAGGATTGGAAAGGGTCTCCAAAAGTTCATATATTTAACCAAGACATTTTCAAAGAAAAGAATAATTTTGAAAAACTGCTGCAGTGTCATTTTCACTCACCCCATCACAGGGGAAGGAAATACGAAGTTACCTCTCATTTAGTGCCTAGAGATGCGGGCTGTAGCTGTGGTAAACATGGTGTTGTAACAGGGACCGTCAGTTTGGCCTCTGTCATTCCAGGGCAAGACTTCCTGGTTTCAAGGTGGTTCTACCTAAATGCAGCAGCTCTGTTTGAGCAAACTGCAAAACGTGGGTCAAGGCTTGCTCATGAATTCAGTGGCTATCTCTCCATGAACATCAGTGAGACGTTGGCCAGGCTTTGGTGTCATATTCTAGCTATTGTGATAAATGAATTTGTTTGCAATATTTATACTGCTCTGTGAGGGCCAGCAAGTTCTCAATGAAAATATTCCTGTTTGGCTGCAGGTTAAAATGAATATGTAATAGGTTGTTAATTCCTTCTGGAATTTGCGGGTTACTAGTTCAGAAGTTAATTCTAAGTACCACCCAGCTTGACACAGTCAGGCTACGTTTTTTTCTGTGAAATGGCTCTGGAGTTAACCCACAATAATACTGTAGTGGTAAAAAGGGATGTTTGAGTAGGGATTTCCATAGCAGAAAATGATTCTTTCAAAGCGTATATGGATGTGCACGGCATGCACTTTATAAAAGGAAATGCTATTCTGTTGCTATAATCCCCTCTGCTATTTCTAGCAAATATTCATTTGACTTGTAGGCTGATCCATTTCCATAAAGCTCCTCTGTCCTCAACAATCACGTCATGCAACTGTCAGAATCCCCTGGCTGGGAGGAGACATGGTTTTCCTCGGCTTTATCTTGTCACAACCCTAGTAAAGCATCAGACGTGCAAAAGTAGATGAGTTGTAAAAGCAGAAAGCCTTTGGTGCAGCTTTCCATTTTTAGATTTTAGTGATTAGGAGAATTATGAAGTGTATTTATAATGGCATATTTCTGCACTGGTTACATGTTTTTTTGTGCTTTAGGACAAGTGGGCGTTTTTTTCAGCCACATGAAATACCTTCTTCAGCAAAGGTAAATTTGAGGGAGGGATTGATTTGGTTTTAGATACATTTTATAATCAGACTGAACCCTAATTATTCTTTCTGTTGACTGCTACATGGATGGCTGGAGTTGTATGTGGTAAAACACACTTAGTTCATGCAACTTCTTTATGGCCATTTGTACAAAGTAATTTTCTGTGGCCAAGCTGAGAGCGGCAAGACATGTGGTATGAGCTTTATCGCAGCGTGCTTACAGACGACTGTGTTGGAAACCACAGGATTCCTCAATGCATTTAAAAAATAACACGTGTCATCCATCTATCAGCTGAATTATAGTGCACTGCATAAGCTGGAGCAGTCAGCTGACCTGTTTATCTTCACCACCCCCACCCAGCACCTCTATTCAGTGTGAGCAGAGTTATAGAAGTTTTTTAAAAAAAAAAGCCATTAATAGAAGAGAGGCAGAAGATGATGAATTAAGGGAGCCTCCATTAATTTTTCATTTTGACAGATTATCGTCTGTCAAAAGGCAGAGGAGATGTTTCTCGTACACAGAGCCAGGGAGCTCGCTCTTTGTAACACAGACTTATGTTTTTCGCATGAATTAGGTAGTGGGCACCAAAAGGATGAAAAATTCATGACAATCTATAATTTACATGCTAGAAGATAAATAATGAACTAAATCCTGTCATTAAATTGGTCTTTAGTTTTTTCTTAATCCCTAGGGTGATGAATCTGATTCTGCAACAACATTTAGTATAAATCGATTTTTTTTTTTTTTTTTTTTTTTTGTGGGGGGCAAAGCTGTTTAAAATACTTTTGTTATAAATAGCTTGAGCAGCACAGTACATTGCCTTAGGCTGAATGATATGCCAGCCTATTAATGTAATAGTACATTAAGATTGACATTAATTAATGTCAATATTAACATCACCTTTTCTAAACCACATTGAGCTACAAAAAAAAGTCATATATATTGTAGGGTTTAGTTTAATTAACTTTGAGTTTTGTTCAAAAAAAGAGAACAGTCTGACGTATTGTGAAACCTCCTTTATTCAAATGGTATTAACATGGATAAATGGGCATTAGAATAAATGGGGGCTTTTCACATCACTTAATGTATGTCAAGGGACATGACCTCATTTCAAAGAAGTGTGTTTTTTTCAGATAAGATGTTAGGGCAAGTGAAGTTTCACCGTGTATAATAAATAATAAAAATACAAGCCTTAAAAGAAAATCCTAACAATTTTAGTTGTGTTGTAGGCTGGTTAGTAAGGGCTGGTGGAACTGTTTAATTTCTTTGTGTGCTTCTTACAGAAATCAGAGGTAAAAATCACAACTCATACTATATCGATGTTACAAATTAGCTTCCTCTGAATTTTTGAACCCCTTCTTCTTTTCTCTAGAATGTTGTGCAAATGCCTGTGTGAAAAAGAAAATGTTTATGTATATGTACACACGTACACACACATCTATATGTACAGGACATAAGCTTGATCAAGCTCAATTGCTTTCTGTATTATTTTCTGATCTGAGGGTCAGAAAGCCCTGCAGAGCTCTCGACAGGAACTGGACTGTTTCTCTAGAACAGGTTTTCCTTACAAATAATAAGGACTTTATTCTCCAAATGCTCAGGGTGGCTTAACTATCAGTGCAGGCCAGGTCTCTGTTGAAGCCAATGGGACTTCCAGCAGATGCAGGGATTTCCTTGGGGTATGTCCCTCTCTCTTCAGTGTTTAGAAATATTTGGACTCACATCCCACTGACCTGTGTTTTGAGGGAGGACGTCCTTGCTAGATGACTCCTATTTCAGATTATTTCCTTGTCCCTCTGATAACTGAGGCACAGATCAGCAAGAGCAGCAAGCGCAAGGCCACGTTATCCTGTTCAAGAGTACCAAGTGAATTAACTGAAGTGGACCAAATCCTGATTATGGCTGGGACCACAGCCACAGCGATTCCCATTCTGTCACCTTGTGTCCATATCTTGTGACTGGCGTATGCTGTGAGATACAGGCAAGCTCTACAGCAGAGCTAATGTACCAGAATGCATTTTAGCGTGTGTCTGCAGATATTCTTTGGGCTTCTAGCTTGCAGGAAATACCTCCTAATGAGTTGCCATAAAGAAAGCCAAGCTAATGACAGTCTGATTTAATGCAAGTTCATACCATTAATTTCTAGGGATTGGTAGATTGAGTGAGGTTCCTGAAGAGTATTACAAAAAATGTTTCAGTTAATTCTAGCCATTATCTGGAGTAATGAGCAGTAGCTGCTGTGCATGGCCTCCTTCCATCATGCGGCTTTTAGGATGCCCTACCTGAGGCTAGGAGGCTTTCTGCGTGCAGCACAGCACCACGCCACCTTTTCAGACCTGTCTGGTGTCATCAGGATGAGTATGTTGAGTAAATTGCCACGCCAGGTGTTGTTCCCTGTGTAGAGGCGGTAGCAGTGGTAGATGTCCCACGTGTGAAGTGGAGGCTCTGCAGGGAGCCCCTGGCTGCCAGGGAGCTCTGAGCTGCCAAAACACTTGTTCCTTTTTTCTCCCAAGGACATTGGAGACAAACTGGTCCAAATGGTCTTATGGACCCAATTTCACTTCTGGGTGTTCAGAGAGTCCCAGAATGTAAAATTTCTGATTCTTTTGTCTACTTAGCTTTGCAGACAGCCGGAACAAGAAATAAAATTATTAAAAGCACTTTATTTTCAAGGGGGTCTAAACATGGCAGTGAATCTTAGGCTTCTAAATTGTTCTTGTGGTAGTGTCCTTAATTGCTTAGAAAGCCACTTAGAACACTAGATTTTGGATGTATTCATAACATTTTTTCCATTTTCACTTAACGATCAATCAAGATACTTTGTCTCTCAAACCTGATGCTTACCGATCAGATATCTGTCCATTTTTTTCTGGAGAAAAGTGTTTCTTTTGTTTCTTTTTCCTGTGGTTACTGAACAGACCAGAGATTAAACACTGCATTTCCCCTGTCTACAGCCCCAAGAATTTTTCCAAGCACAACATTGCTCCCCAAACACTTGGGGTTTTGGGAGACTGTGCTGCTGGGCCTGCCCTGCTGTCACTGCTGGCATCTGGTCTCATTGCCAGAAGCCCACAGAGCTGCTAGACAGCACCCAACCACCCAGCTCTCCAGAAAGTGCCCCTTCTGCCCCAATTCAGCTGCCCACAGGAACTTCCTGGGGTTTTGGCATAAACTCCATTGTTTGCATTATCTTACTGCAAAACAGTAAGACAATGTTGATGAACTCCCTCATGTAGAATTGGGGGGCCATTATCGGCCCACCGCGTTCAAGGAGGTTTCACTTGGCTGATGTCAGAGGAGTATCTTTTGGATGGAAACCAAACACATTTTTGCTGCATTGAGCCCATCTCACCACTATGGCTCATCATGTTCTAAAATCCCCTGGAAATTTGAGGCATAGGGAACATTATGCTCGTTTACAGCAGCTAAGGATCTCATCTAATTCTGTGTGTGCAGCAGCACATTTACTGCTCTGATCAGCAATGCCAGTCATGGCATCACGATGAAACACGACAGGGAGTGTTTCTCCTCACTGTTAGCTTGTGCTGTCTGTACCGTGGGGATGAATGGGGTCTGAATTTCATCCCGAGTAAGTCAATAGGATGTTTTCTGCCACTGATGTCCTCCTGGCCAGCAGGAGGCCATGTAACATATTTTTAACACATCTGGGATTTATATCTTATTTTCTGTAACAAATGTGTGGAAAATATTGGTGGGCTTTCAGTGGAGATTATGCTTTTGTAGCTGTCCAAATTATCTTGGCCTATTTAAACACATTTAATGCTATTTTAGGCTTGTTGGTATTCACACTGCTCACTGCTTTAAATGTAGCCTCGGGGGCCCTGCAGGCTGGAGCTAGAAATGAGGTTCTCCCTATGGAAGCCCTGTGGAGTCATATGGTAGATAATGGGATTGATCCAATTTCCACTGAAGTCTGTGGTGGCGGGATTGAGTCCAGTATGTTGATTAAAATTTTGTGCTTGCTCATGAGACTAGGTATGCAATCAATAAGTAGAATGACATGAAATATCAGAGGAAACTTTATGCAACACTTTCTGCAAGAAAATGTATATTTGTTTCAGGAGTGCCTCGCTGTCCTGCCTATACTCATTGCGTTTGAAACTGCATAAGCACTGCATTTAGAACTTAGTAATTGATACGGATTTGTCACATGGGATCTGTATTTAGACTTTACGGGGTAACGGGCGCTTGACAGGGGAGACAGTCTAGATACTTCACCTTGAATTGGAAAGCAGTGTTATGGTTCAGACCTTTAAAGCCTTTAAGACGTGTCAAATGAAGCTCTCTTTTCTTCTGGCCCCTCTTGTTGCCTGTTCTTCTCCCTATGTTGAACCCAGCTAGTCCAAGGCACTACTATAAATGTAGTGTAAGCGTACTTTGGGGTTTGTTTATCTTCTTTTCTATAAATACACACTGAATATTAATGTCTGTGGAAATGAATCATATTTCCATTTGATCTTCCTTTTACCACGTTGACTTTTCTTTAAAAATTTTATTAAGGTTCTTGAAGAATCAACTACTTTAGATACTGGCTTCTTTAATGCTTTTTAAAATCCCAAGTAGGAGATCCTTATGATTGTAGTGAACAAATTTTACTGAATTCTTCAAGGTTTTGGTAATCTTCATTACTTTTCAAGTGAGCTCGTGTAAGGCAACACTGGCTCTAACCATTTCTTCGTTAACTATAAGGAGAAAAACACTCTCTGAACTTAATTCCTTGTACTAAAGGTAAATTTGAAGTACCTGATAAGGTTTATGGACTTCCGAAGAAACTTCATAGCTTGTTTGAACAGTTTTTCCTAATTCCAGATACAGGTTTTTAGTTTTTTTTTTCCTTTGCTAGATCACTGAAATGGACCAGGATCCATTCACAGAGAACACTGCAGCAGGAAAGGGCACGAAGGAAGTTCTCATCTTAGTTTTTCTAATGGCAAATTTCCATGTGTATATGAGGCAAAATCAAAACTTTGCAAATAAAAGAGGACTGTCCTTCTGAAAACTGTTCAGTGTGCTCTTGAAAACTGTCCCACATTGGGGAGCAGCTAGAGACAGTCAGTGGGTAGTCTTTGCAAGGCTAGGTTTAGTGATACAGTATCTTTCTGAAATCAAACATACAGAATTGGATTATGAGTGTTTTTCTTGGATAATACACTGTTTAACATCCTGAAATTAAAAAAAAAAAAAAGAACTGCAAAGATATTCTATCTTTTCTAAATGATAGCGATGACCAGAAACCCTCTATAGTGTTTTGACTTACATTTTAGCGCAGTTCTGTATGACATATAATTTCCCTTTTATTGTTCCTTAAATTAAGCCATGTAACATATATTATATGCATTCCTAGAAAGAAAAGATATTGCAATCTTTAATAAGAACTACAAAGTAGGACATCCGTTTCTACAGTGTTACTCAATGGATTGGGAGTCCTAGCTATAAGAAGCAGGATTAAGATATGTGGTATCAAGGCTGGTGGTTTTGTTCCACGCAACTTGGATAGATCATCACGTTCTCATCATGAGAAGAATTAAATTGGAATCATTCTGAGTACCAGGGAAATTCACTCCTCTATGAGTTCAGTGAATAATGTTTTCAGCAGTTAATTCTGGTCTTATATCTGATATAACCGCTGTTGAATTTGATGGGGATATATGATGGCACTGCAGTTAAGCCAAACCCATTGCTTCTGAAAATTCCAACCTTTTAAACTCTTAGAAAATACTTAAATAAATCAAACACTGTGCCTCTCAAAAATGAAACCACTGCGTATAGGGAGCAGATTTCAGCTGTCCATACAGTTATTGTCATTGTTTGTCTGTAATATGGTAATATCTTGAAACCAAGCTATAGATCAATTTTCCACTGTGCTATTGCAGTGCAAACACCAAAAGAAAGAAAGAAAGAAAACTATCTGCAGAAAATGGCTGCTATTTGTAACAAGAGTTGATATATAGGGAAGTAAAGCATAGAGAAAATTTCGAGATGAAAACAAGACCTGATGTTAATTAGTGACAACAAATATAATCAACTTATTGTTACCTTACTGACAGGACAGAGATTGTGTACTGTAGAAGCAGTAAGAACAGATAATGTTGAGTACAACGGAGAGATGCACGTCCAAGCTGACTCTTACAAAGAAAAGAACAAAGTTGGCAAAGAGCAAACCGATCATGTTCCCAGTTTAACGTTCTAATAACTGTCACTGTCAGTCAGAAAGGACTGCCCCTTCAAAGGTATCAAGCCTTTCTGTGAGTAGCAAGATGAATATTCATATCGCTTAGCACAGGAAAAAAAACCCAAGGATTGAAGAACTTTGGAAAGACGATGTGAAGCTGATGAAAAATGCACCTGCAATCAGCACAAGTTATAGAACTGTAAAGCAGAATGGTGTGAGACAAGGGAGTTGTTTGTCACGTTGGAAGTAAAACTGCGCAAAACCTTTGGGGTTTGCGTGATGGATGCTATACAGGACACTTGGAGGCTTTTGGGACACTTGGTTAACTTTGCATCCTAAAATTTCCTTGGGAGTATATTTTCTCCTGATAAGAAACTAATTTTAATCTAGTGAAGGGCAACAAATGTGCCCAGCATGGCCATTTAGAAAAAAACTCATGGAAAAACACATAAAAATGAAATGTGGTCATCATGACAGATGACTAAGCTTTTCACTTGCTGAAAACCAGAAAAATTTAAGCTCTGGCAAAACAGAACAATGAAATCTCAGTCTCAAAGCAAATGAGAACTTTGTGAAGCTTAACAGGAATGGGACCCCTTTCCCTGATTTTGTTGGAATGTGGTGAAGATAGCTTGAGATTTTTTGAGGTCTGCATAGTGTGCGTCTGTTGACATTGATGAAATCTGAACCCAGTTAAAAAGACCATGTCCATATAATACAAGCTTGGTACCACTGTCAACCAAAGGCATCTGGCTGGAATCAGAAGTCTGAATTATTTCTTATTTTCTTCTATAAGTTATAGTTCCTCATGACCCCAAATGTTGTTGTGTTCAGGATACTTATTGTAGGGACAGGTGCTTTGGGGAACAAAGTATTTCTTAGCTTAGCTGCTTACCGCAACAATTACCTTTTTTTTCTTCCCTGATCTAAATACATAAGCTAGTCCTGCTCCCATCCCATAAACCACTGGATTCTTGATTTTATCTGACTTATAGAAAGACCAGGAAGACCCAAAAGATAAAATCCTGTCCCACAGAAGTTTACTAGATCTAGAATTGCTTTTATTTGGGGTGGAATGTGTTAAATTATGTTTGTCTTGTGCTAACCCCCCCCCCCCCCCATCATTATCCATGCAAGAGCTGTCAAAATATGCTGTTCTAGAGGAAAATTTTGAAGGTGGTTAGGAATTCTGCATGAAAGTCTGTTTTAAAATATTTTTAAACACACTAAAATTATTGTCTTGCAAATGAGGAAGAGCCTCAAAATTATTCTACAATTAGCATATTCAGCCTTGCATATAAATGATTTACTTAAGTGTCAACCTGCAGACTAATATAGATATATTTCAGTCAAGAAGAAGGGCAAGGAGTCTTTATCACAACGCTATGAATCTGGACCCTGAAAGAGTTTGGAAAAACAGACAGCAATTAATTTTGGCCTTCGAGGATTATCAGAAGGCTTCACATAAATTAAGAAGAATGCTGTGGAAGTTAAGAAGGTAGGCAACGGTGCAGTGCTGGAATACCAATGACTGTCCTTGTTTATTATAAAATAAAAGGCTCAGTTGTAAGAGGAGAACAATGAATTTCTATAAGCGTATGAAGTTAAGCATTTGCCATTATTCTTAATTTGCTCATAATAGAAGCAGACAAGATCTTCCTTTATCTTTTGAAAAGAGATACTGTAATATGAAGAATAACTTGTTTGTTGGTCAATAGCAAAAATGCAATGCTCTGATATAAAAAACCTAGCACAGCACTGAATTTTCAGTGCTTTTGATAATTCAAGATGAAAAAAGGAAGAAATATACAGCTCTAAATAACAGCAGCTCTGTTTTTTCAGGCACATTCCAGAAAAACACCACAGAAATATTTTCCGTTACAATTGGACAGAGAGATCCAGACATGAGCATGCTAATTATGAGACCAAACTCTGATTTTGAGTACAGGGACTATTTGTGTTGATTCTATTGGTGTCCGTGTCTTCATATGAGAGACTTGACTCTAAGGTGAACCTTAAGTTAATGCTGATACAATTACTTACCTAATTAATGTGTTGGGAAATCTATGACAAGAAATCACAGTGGAGACAAGTATGAATCCAGTCTTCTAGATTCTGTGTTCCTGTTTTGTCTTTGAGTTCCTTCAAATAGTGAAAACAGGCATTACTGCACAGAAAGAAAAATGAAAGAATGGGTAAAGAGCAGTTAGATACCCTCCGGATGTCAGTTTTCTGTTTTTATGTGATCTCTTAAGAGCCACTAGATTATCATCCAGATTTTGTGTATCACAATAACATCTTTACATTGCGTAGTTGAGCTATTGGTCTAAAGAACTATTTTTTGTTTGGATTATTTATTTAAGGCTGAAGCTGATATTCTCACAATACTACATTCCCTTGGGGTATTGTTATTTTTGCTAAATGAAGAAGAAACAACATTTTCGATAAGAACATTTCATGACAATGAAGTTCTTTCTTTATGGTGAATTAAACTGCTAAGTGTTCGTTTTGTTGTGATCTCAACATTACAGAACAGCACAATTCCAAAAGTTATGGAGCCAAGCTGTGTAGGATTCTTCTCTAGTGTATGAGTTCTCAGTAAAACATAGACCACTAAAGCCTTAGAGAATTGGCTGTAGGAGGGCAGGCTGAAAATTGAGCAGCTTGTAGCAACCAAAGCTTGGTCCCAGAGTAAGAGAAATTACGCAAACACAATATTCTCTCAGTTACTTCTGGCTCGATGTTTTAATTTGTGTTTGTAACTTGTGGCTTTTTTTTCCCCATTAATTTCTCTAGCTGATTTTTGAACTCATATAGGGAACCACCGTCCCAGAATTACATATTCTATGGAGAAGCACCTCTTTTGCTTCCTTAAACTTATCTTTTTGTTATTGTTGCCCTCTCTGTCTGGCAGAGGAAGAGAGGGAGCAGCTGTTAGCTTCTTTCATTAGCACTTTCTCTGTGCTAGTTACGATTTTATAGACTTCTATCGTATCCCTTCACCTCTTTCACAGGCTTCTCTTAGGCTGCGTAACAGTTCTTTGTGTGGAAGTTGTACTTTTGAAAACATTTGGCACATTCTCTGTTATTTTTCTGGTTTCACTGTAGTCTTTTGGAGATGCAGCTGAGAACTGGGCTGCCATACATAAGGCCAGGTTCTCATAACTGCAGATCTCTTTCTCAGTGATAAGCAGCTCAGAATTTCTTTGCATGTACAACTGAGCAGTTTTTCCTACCTTCATTGCTTTATGTTTGTCAGTATTGAAATTCATTTGCCTTTCAATATCAGGAGAGCCTCCTGCATGTCTTTAAAGTTAGCGTTCAACTTTACTGGAAAAAAAGTTTTACCTTGAAAAACTTGATATCCTGAGCAAACGTCGTCAGCTCACTGTTCTGCTCTTTGCTAGATCAGTTTTGGACATGTTTAGTTTGGCTTCCTGGGGGAATCCCCCTGTGACACCCTGCAGCTGTGAAAACTGCCCCACTTTATCCCCTATCTTTCAACCGCTTCTTTATCTGTAAGAGAACATTCCCTTGTGTCCCATGACAGCACAGTTCCTTTAAAAGTCTTTGATGAGGGACCTTGTCAGATATCTTTTGGAAATACAGATAGACTATATCAGCTCAAACTCCCTTACCCCCATGCTTGTTGTTTTCTTCAAAGAACTCTTAGCAAGGAGCTTTGAGAGTCAGGGCAAAAACTGCATTGGCATTTCCACAAAGTATCATATTCATCCATATATCCAGTAATTCTCTTCTTCGTTATAATTTATGCCCATTAGTTGAGGAAAGAAGATGGCTTTTTTTTTTTTTACTTCTGTTTTACTTACTGTATTTGGCATCTGTCTCAGATCACCATGGGTAACTTTCAGATGAAACAGTGCAGGCGGTGAAAATAAATCCTCGGTAATCTGCACCGAATTAGAGAGGCAAAAAGGAATCATACCTGGAGAGACATAGCGGGGTGTGTGTGATCAGAGGGGCCTCAAAGTTAGAAGCAGACTGCAAAAAATTGACTAATGGCAGGGCAAGGCTTTGGCATAAACTATTTGTGTTGTCTTTGCATGTGCCTAAGTCACACAAATAAGACATCCTCCTTCCTCTGCACTTCTCTCTGAGGGGGAAAGAAGCGACATAAACAATATTGCAAGATGTAAGTAGAATAAAATGTAATCCATTTAAATAATGACAAAATAGAGGGATAATTGCAGACCTGGGAGTAGACATTCTCATCTGCCTAAGTGTAGCTACACCGGCTATGCAGTACTGCAGTAGTGCCACACAGCTTGCCTTTCTACTGTCTACCACAAAAAAGCTCAGTCTTTTCCTGCTTTATAGTGAGTGCATCCATTATAAAAGCATGTGGGTCTAAATCATGTTCATGCTTACTAGATGTTAAGAATGTGTAAGCATAGGTGATATTGTAAGATGGGTGAAGGATCAATCCCAGTGACTGCACTGTGGACAGTAGGCTGGTGGAAATCAGAGCGGTTCTTTCTTTGGAAGGCAGATCTCAGATGCAGTAATTCTGCAGCTGCGGAGTTGGGAAATGAAGGTTTGCCAAGAACAATTTTATCTTTGTAGAAAATATAACATATTTCTGTCTTCATAGAAGACAGTTTTATAAGTAATTTAGTATGTTGAATTAAAATTTAGATGTGGAAATTAGCTTATCAGCATTTAAAAAGTACAGAGAACTACATAAGAAGTGGGTGATACAGAGTCTGTCCCTGAGGCTGTCTCACTTGCCTCTTTAACCATTGAAATAGTGAAATTGCACTTGAATCTTCTGAAAGAGTGTTTGAAATTTATGATTACAATGATCAATAAGTACCACCCGAACGCACCATTTCCAGTGGCAGCTCTGTGCTCCCCGCTGAAATCCCTGCTCCTGCTCCATCAGCCTGCAGGGAGGTTTAGTCTTTCAAATCAGCTTCAGCTGATTTAGCTCCTCCAAATGCCAAGCTGTTGCCTCAAATTCATTTCCTCCTTCCAACTTCCCAACATGCATTTCTGTGGGTGGTTCTCTAGACCCTTCAGTTTGAGCCACTGCAGTTCTAGAGCAGCATTAGCTCCCCTTTTGTGTTTTCCAGCTAGGAAATACCTTCTTTTTTCTTTTTTTTTTTCTTTTTTTGAGCCGGCAAATCCTCTTGTGCTGCATAAACACCAGAGAATAAAACCTACCTTTTTTCTTTTTCTTCTAGAAGTACAAATTACAGTGATGGTTTCCATGTTTAAAATTAAATTCAACAGTTTGCATCACAGCTTCAACTCTGTGCTTGTGAGCACGCATGTTGTGATTTTTTTCTATGGTCTTTGATAAGATTGCAGGGGTTTGTTTGTTTTCTTTTAAGCCTTTAAAACTATTTCCTAGCAAGATGCAATTTGAATTGGTACTGTGTCCTTCTCCTGTACCTTTCGTGAGTGCGTGTGTTTTGGATCGATATGTTGTAAGCTCACACGAACAGTCTTGGTCCGACTCAGAAAGAAGCAGAACTCCTCCACTCCCATCAAAGCCAGGGGACCGTAAATCGGTGTGGAGGTGCCTGGCAGCAGCAATAAGTGCTACGTACTGGAATTAAAATGTTACTCATCTTGACTACAAATGCATCAAGTTGTATCTGTATAATACAGCTGTCAGTTAAACGAATTTGAACCTGCTGTTTGCATCCTGACAATGAGGCAGAACGGTTCCCAAAGTCCATCGACAGCATTCAAATCCTCCCAGCGCAGAAGGGGGATGTAGGCAGATGCTAAGCATGTGTTTACAGTACAGGGAAACTGAAATTTGTGGGAAATCCTACATCCACGGGTGCAAGGGTTGCTGTTAGGACATTGAAAACACATGATTGCAAGATAATATCTCTGCTATTTCTTTGACCTTAGAAGAATTTTAAAGCAGATACACTTGTAATATATAACCTTGAGGGTTATCTGGCTGTTTATTGGTTACAGCAAGCTGGTTTTATTTCTTTTATCCTGACACAGGATAACAGCGATGAATAACATCCGTTAGATCTGATACGGGAGAGGACTGCGGTCCACAGGGAACACATAAGGCACAAGCTTCTGCTTAAACACTTGAGCACATCTACTGAGCCCTCCAGGTTTATGCATTGCCTTTGGCATCAGGCAGAGTGGCTCAGTGGCCGGGGATCCCAGCAGGGAGGAGTTCACTGGGATTAACTATGTGTGTAAATGGTTTGCTGAAGCAAGACCTACAAAACCAGCGAGTCCCTTGAAGTCCGTGGAATTACCCTGGTATTAAAATGGAGCAAATAAGAGACATCTTTGGACACCTTGACTTGAAAAGTTCATTATGCATGATGTACATTTCACATCCCTAATCCAAAGATCATCCTTACTTTTTGTTGTTTGGGTTTTGTTTTCCACAGAGGGTCGAATAGTGTGCTCATTTCTAGTCAGAACAAATGATCTGAGCACATCTAGAAATTCAGAAGGTGCTTTCAGTCTTCTGCTCTCTCTTCCTTTCATCATACTCCCATGACTACACTATAAGGCCTAATGGTTATTTTTATACAAAGTTTGTTCCTCGTTTTGAAGTCCTTGGTGTGCTTTAATGAACTTAACTGTATGATCCCTCCAAGAGACAAGTAAATACGTGCAATTTCCCCTTTGCACACAGACTAGAAGTTAGACACGGAAAGGTGTAAGAAGTGCTGATATCATTGGCTCTCAGGCTGTATTGTTGTGAGCCTCAGCCCCGGTATCATCCCTTACCCTTCTTTGCAATTGGATCTGCAGCAAATTTCTAGTGAACTTGGTTTTGGGAGCTGGGCTATCATCTTAATGCTAGTCACCTTTGCATGTTTACTCCTCTGGTTTCATTGAACATCACCCACATCATTAGTCTGACCAGGCTGGAGTTAGGTTTGGTTTGTTTTCTTTTTCCTTTCCATTAATTTTTATGACAGTAGCATTCATGCATTCTCCCCCTAGGGGAAAAAGGAAAATAAAAATTTGATGGAACTAAGGGAAGTCCATGTATGCTTCACACAAGAAAATACTGTATTTATATCTCAGAAAGAAAATACCCTCAGTGAAGGGAATATCATTGCCTAAGAGTAATTAAATTATACTCATGTTCTAAGAGCCCTGTGTGTATAACAGGCCTAAGTGCATATATTTACATGCGTATAAAGAATAATTCTTTTACAATGAGGGTGGTGAAACAGTGGCCCAGGTTGCCCATAGAGGTGACAGGCGCCCCATCCCTGGAACTATTCAAGGTCAGGTTGGACGAGGCTTTGAGCAACCTGATTTAGTTAAAGATGACTCTGCTCACTGCAGGGAGGTTGGAGTAAATGATCCTTAAAGGGTCCTTTCCAACCCAAACCATTCTGTGCTTCTATGATGTGGATTTTCTCTAAATGAAAAACAGAAAACCAAACTTAATTTTTGCATATGTGCATCTATTGCACGTATTTTATGCAGAGGATAGATAATATGAAGCATATATTTACACATGCACATACAGAGATTTGGTCTGTAATCCTTCTTTACCTATAGAATCATGTAATGCAACGGAAAATTAGCAGATTTGTAAAATAAAATATGAGATAGGTCTTGCAGGAAATTCTGACTGGCTTGAATGGGAAGCCTAGCCCGCTTAGGCAGGATCTGCAGCTCACACTGACCTTGTTGTGGCACAGCTCCCATGCTAACTAATTTAAACACAATCACAGGTGGATAGTTCAGATTTAGCGTCAACAAGCAGGGACCAGAGCAGTTGTGTTGTGAACTCTTCCAGGAGAGTTTATACTCCTGGTCTTCCTGGGAGTTGAAGCTTATGGAGGTGGTGCTGTCATCTGTCACCTTTTTTTGCTCTGGTGGCACCTCTTTGAAGCCCAAGTTGTGCTGTACGGCAGAGGTACATTTGTGTGATGGGCTGAAGAGTCTAATGAAGCTGAAGTGATCCTGTACACGAGCAGGGGAAATTGAGGGAGCTTCTCGTAGTTTTCTGAGTTATATTTGGTTCTTTCTATTAAAAATGAAAGTTAGATGCTTGCTCCTGAAGTTAACATTTCTGTCTCCGCTTAATCTGCTCTCTCATCTTCCCTTCCTTAACGTGATTGATTGCTGTGTTCTGAAAACAGCAACAGAGCTCTTTGGCAGCTTGAGATCTTGAATTGTGCTGTAGTGGCAGGAACATTTGGTAAGGGTTTTTGAAAGGTTAATCCACTGAGGATTTATGGGTTTGTGTTAAGAGAGAGCGAGCAAACATTATTTGTGTTGTCATGCTATAAAACTATAATCTGACATTGATGGTTATTTTGATTTTGCTTATATTTCAATGAATGGGAATTACATAATAGTAACTTTCCTATGCAGGTCTTAAAGTGGCTTAGAAAATACAATGAAACCCTTTCTGGCAGGGGTAAGGGGGCAAAGAGATTCTTAAGGACAAACAACAAGCCAAGGATAAAAACTGTGCAAGGGTTCAGCATCTACTGCACTGCTCTGTGATGCACACTTCTAGCTTTCTCTGCCCCCTCTCCCAAGCTATTAAATATTATTTCATGTGGCCAACACCAGGGAAACCCATTTCAAATAGGTTTTCTTCATTTGGTCTGTATATGTTTATTACCAAGGCTTTATTCAGCCTTCCCATTTTAAAAAGGCTTGGCATGTTTTGCAGAGTATATGTTAGTTCCTTTATGAACATCCCACATCTTCTGTTGCAGACCTCAAGCTTCAAGGAATTAAGGGTGAAAGTCAAGAGGTTTTTCAGCAGGTGATGTAATACTAAAAAACAAACAAACAAGGAACTTAATACAAAGGAATTGATTTTCCACATTATTATCACTTAAAGGAATCCTTTGCAACAGCATATCACCAGTGCCAGGAGCAGGAGTCAACACAGAATTGGACATAAAGATAAATATCAAGAATATATGGAGTAAACGTAACTTCAAAGAAATTTAAATGTCCAGGATGCTGTAGACAATGACTGCTAACCAATGAACCACAAAACCTCTAACCATACACCACAATTACTGTATTTTTTACACATTACTGAACCAAGTAGGTGGGTGCTCAGTCCACAGTTTCTGGAACCCTTTGGTCCCAAATAAGTGAGAGGTCAGAGATTTCAAAGCAGAAGAGAGAAAAAGAAAGAGTTTGGGCAGAAATTAACTTTCTTTCATAATAAATAAGTTCCCTTCAAAATTTGGTCTGAAAATCAGGCAGAGTACATGTTGATTTCTTCCCCTACACTTCAGAAACAAGGTGTTTATTGTCTTTTAAAAGTGGACATGAAAAGGAACTGCTACAATGATGAAAGATTATAAGAATTGTTATATCATTGACCCTTTAAAGAAAATAGGAGAGAATTGTACTGAAAAGCAGTTGGGGGTTGAGGAGGAGCTGGGCAAAAGTCCATTTGCTTCTTGGCTCCGAGAAAAGAATTAAAATAACAGTATTTGTAGAGCAGTCACTATTAGCATTTGGATATTTGACGGTTACCACAGAAATGCCATATTCTAAGCATATGGAACAATTGCAGCCTATTGGGTTGATATGTTGGCAAACATTGACTTCTTAATGGCATCTGCTGTGCAAGTGACAAAAATGCTTCTGTGCCTTCTGGTGTGAGGAAACTGTTTAAGCAACAGACTCTTGGCATGGCTGAGTGTGTCTATGGGAGCCACTCCTGCACTCAGCAGTGGCTGTGGGGCAAAAAACATCTGCCACCTGGGGTGAAACTCATGGTTTCCTCATCAGGGAGTTAGATGACCTTGGGCTGTTGCAGAGGTATGGACTTTGGGTCCATTGCTTGGACCGTAACCCATATAAAACAGGCATGGTAAGTGTAGCCCCACGCCCTCTCGTTTCACTGTGCCGAGTGTGGCATCTACTGTGTCACTGATTTACAAGTGTCAAACTGGTATCTGCTAGCACTCCAGTGTTGGAACCATCAACCACTACTTTATTTCTGATATGTGTCTGATCTTTGAGCTCTTTTGAGCTTTGTTTTATCTTTCTGTCCAATCTGTTTGTCTCAGGAGCTATAGATTTCATAGGACTTATAATAACATAATGTTTTCTGTGATTTCTGTAGGCTTATCTTTACCCTGTCCTCTAAGGTAGAGAAATGAGAAATGATATTTTCATTTTTCAGATGGAGAACAGAAGCATAGAAAGACCTAAGAGTCTTGTCAGAGCTCAGGGAGGAAAACCATGGTAAAGCAGGTCCAAGTGTCACAGGCTCTTAGCTATTCCAGGATTCTAGTTTGCCTTCAGTGTTTGTCAGAAGTGCTTCCTTTCACCTTCATCTCCTTCTCACTTGCTTTACCCTCAGCTGATGTTTTAGATTCAATTTGCTCTGGTTCATCCAACTATATCAAACCAGAGGATATTGTGGATTCCAAAATGTCACTTTCCTTTTTCCAGCTAACCTCAGAAAGCTGTCCTAGAATCTAGATGTGACTTCAAATTTTTCATACCTGAAGATAACATGACCTGCATAATTCTGTGAAATAAGAAAGCCCTTAATTCTTAATTTATTTCTATAAAAATTTGAAAGAAACTAAAGGTGTAAAAGGAAAAGATGGATGTCTTTTGTAAAGTGATGGTACTCTCAAGTGGAGATAATTAGCCCCAAAGGAGTCATTTCATATCTGTAAACAGAAAAGGCCATGCTAGTTGTCTTAAAATAGGCTTGAATGTTTATTAAAGAGTAGCTTGAACTTTCTGGTTTGGTTATAAGATACACAATGCCCTCTAGTTCTTATTCATGGTAGTATCAGCACTTTAAAAGCAAAAATCTAACAAGTACAGCTAGAGCAAAATTTGTAGAGTCCAATATTGTTATTGGATAGCAGTTATTTAGAGGTCATTTATTTTGATTTAGTTGATATTATTTTGAGAGGCTGGATGCATCCATTAAAAATTGGAAGCTACAATAATACTTGTCTAGATTTAAAACTCAGGTAGAATGAACTCTTGCCCTCATTGTTTCCTGCCTCCAGACAGCCCAGAGATGCTTGCAACCTAAATTGAAATTGCCCTTCTGCATAATTAACTTCTGCCTGCAAAAATTTTGCACCTTTGTAGGGAAGTGCAGTAGCAGAGCTTTAATGTCATGTTGTGGTTTAATCTCAGAGAAGCAATTACTGTTGCTTGGTTACTAGTGCCATCGCCAGCTCATTTTTAAACCAAAACCCAAGCTAATCGCACATAGGTTTAGGTTTAAGCCTTAACAGAAGGTGCAAGTGAGGGTTAAGTCTGATTTACGTGTCTGAACTTTTTTATCAGAGTCTTGGTGTTTTTCTGTTTCTCTACAGGTCTAGGAAATATTTTTCAGTGGGCTGCAGTTTGCTTTTTTTTTTCCCCCTGGTATTTTCTTGTAGATTCCAGGGGATTTTTGTCAGTGGGAGGAAGTGCTGATAGCTACAAGGGTTCCAGAGCTGACCAGAAGCCTGATAGCTCTGAGTTCAAACAAAAATGAAACTTAAAGGTTGGGAAAGCATATGAAACAAAGTTCATGGAAAAGACAGCTGATAACCTTGTGAGCAGAAACTGGTGGTTTCAAAGTCGTGTCCTGCCAGTATAACTGCCTCCTTTCTGGCACGCAAATCTACTAGATTTCAACATCTTTGTCATGTGGACGGAGGATCCAGCAGTCTTTGACTGGAGCAGAGGAAGCATCCCATTGATGCTGCAAATGTGGGCTAAGGATTATATGCCAAATATTGTAATGCTTAGTTGTAATGAAGCTAATGGCAATTTCTTAGTTTGAAGAAAAGCTTGGTTAAAAGCTTCGGATTTATTGTTGCATTAATTAGGAGGACATTGAGATTTCCAGTGTGTACTTGACTCAGATGTTACTTTGTGTAGACACCCTTCCTTTCAAATAGAATTATTCAGTAGTTCAAATCTTGGACTGGAACTTGATCAGCAAATAATAGACATACTGGAAACTTACACTGCTGGTTTTGAGTAGAACATGAAATTGAGGTAGACAACCACAGTCATTCTAAGCCACTCTCATTAATTCATCTTCAACACATACTTCATGTGCAGCAGCGCTCTCCCTGTTGTATTCTTGTCAGTCTTCCCTTATGTAAGTGAAGAGGTTAACTGGGTTTTTGCTGATTTGTTGGTTGTAAGTCTCCTTGTCTTTAGGTAAAAAAGTCATGAATGCTGCAGATTTATAAACTGTAAATTATGCCTCATTTCACAACCTCTCCCCTTTCACAGAAGACAATTTTAATACTAGGGGAATAAAGTGTTTCCCTCATGAATAAGGATATAATAAGACCACCAGTAAACTATGGAAAAACAAGCTCTGAGCATGGTGCATATGATGAACAAGGCTTGAAAAGAGAGCAAATTCAGGCTTATTGCTGAAACTGAAGATGGATGACATCCTTACCCTGTCATTGTAGAAAGAACTGTAAACTTCCCTGAAAGCTGAAATGCTAACCATGATATTTTTCCCCCACTGTAGATTTTTTTATTCCCTCCCCCCCCCCCCGGCTGCAGTTGTCAGGATATTTAAACTCTTGCACAGATTAGCAGATCCTTGTAAATAGAAAGTATTCTGCACTTTCATTTTACTTAATGTTTTAAGGTTATACTTTGTCTTTGTTTTCTGGTACCTTCGAGGGCTGGATTTGAGAGTTTAAAGGTGGGACCCCAGTATTGTACCAGGCTATACAGGCATTGCTGATATCTATATGATGATCAGAAGCTGCTTGCATACAGTACTACATGTATCCAAGTGCTGAAAATGTATATTGTAGGTGAAAAAGGTGGGCTTATAAGACAATTTTGCTGCAGGCTTCTCTGCAGAAAGTTTGTGCATACAGTTGACTGTCTTAATTGTCCAGAAATATGCTGTCCTTAAAAAGCACTGCATTGGAAATACAGCAAAAGCCAGAACAGTTTGGAAAATGGGAGGACAAAGGGTTGAGTAACTGGCCTGGAGCTCTTCTTTAGGAGCTATGCCTGTCTCAGGGTATGGGTTTGTGTTTGTCTGGAGCAACGATCAGTTTCATAATTGTTTTCCTGTTACCCATACAAATGAGCTTTAGTTCAGGTCTGTGCAATTAAAAAAAAAAAAAAAAAACAAACCAAAACAACCTACTGTCATGATGACTAAACACTCAAGAGTTATAGCTTCAAAATTAAACTTAGAGCTGCGAACAGCAGCTGGAAGCCTTTCAGAGCAGGCTGACTGCAAGGGTGTTGCTCTGGCCCCATCCCCTCTCCGCTGAGCAGACACTTGAGGCCCGGAGCCAGCAGCGTGCAGCGAGCGCCTGGCTCGTTCCGCAGCTGCCCACCCGCCCCAGCCCTGGCAATGTACAATTTAGCCCTGTTTTGCCCGCTTCCCCAACCATCTGACTGATGATTTAAAGCTGGCATGTGAAGCACCCAGATGTCCAGCTCCAGGAGGAGTCTCTTCAGTAGAATCATCTCCTTGACAACTCATTTTTCTTTGTCTGTTTCTTGGCTTTGTAGCAGGGACTTGCCTGTGTGTCTGGTGTGGGGTTTGACTGCTGCAACTCTGCTTGATCCTCCTTGATGTATTTTATTTTCCCTTAAGCTTATTAGAGGTGCTATTGCCTACAGTATAGGTCTTGGGGAGGAAGGAGTGGGTTATGAATCATGTACATGACATGAGGAGAAAGATGTTCTCCTTTCCAGAATGAATTTCTGGGGTCTTTAATGTATCTATAGAAACACCTATACTGCCAGGCATGGAGTAGGTGAAATGTGGAAAAGTGACATTGTTATCCCTGTGTATATAAAACATAGGAGTTTTATAACACTGCAACATCAGGTACTTGACAGCAACAGATTCATCCAGGTGAGCAGAGTCCAGTTGCCCTGTCCCGCACAGTGTAACACCACCCAGCCCCTGGGGTGGTGATAGGGACTCAGGCAAGTCAAAGTGGAGCTATCTCCAGAGGGCTTTCTTCTCTAAGATGGATGCTTGGCACTTTCCAGGCAGTATAATGGTTGCACTTTGTCTCAAACTGCTCACCTGAAGCTACTAATTGCGTTTAGAAATTGTCATCCCACGTGACATTGTACACAGATTGTTGACAAATTATCTCGTTCTCTGAAATTATAGCAATCATTGAACTTTCCTCAGTCAGTAACTGTGCTTTTAATATTCATTTTTATCATGGATGGCCAGAATACGATCTGCATGCTTATCCCTCCCATGTAGTCAGCTTTGTGTGACGGTCTTACCTTACTCTGCCTACCTCTGGGTGAAAGCACTTTGAGTCCGATGGCATTGGTGGGATATTTCATTCATTTCTGTGTTGCAGTGATAATTTGTATCTTAGTGCTAATAGGAATTTATCTAGAAAGCCTAGTTACATACTTTCCGTCTGAAGCATAGCCCTTTTATCTGTACCCAAGAAAGGCAGTTCTTTTGGGTGGGAGGGTCAGACTGTCCTTCAGGTCATGGCATCCCTCCGCCTTCCTGCCCTGTTCAATCTCATCTTTCTCTGATGCTCCTTAGGCATCTCCTAAAGATGCACTTGGTACCATTAAGGATGGTCTGTTTACACAGAAGGTAACCTAACAAGGGAGTGCTCTCATATATTATTCCTTGTCAACACGGACACTGAGAAAGAGATTATTTACAAATATGAGGTGCACAATTATGATACATCCAACCTGTGATGGATTGTGCCAGTCAGACGAGTGTGCTGTGTCCTTGAGACTGAACCGTCTCCTTGCCTTGCTAATCATTTTGACTGCTTGTCTCTAAGCTAAACTGATTCAGATTGAGGTATTTTTTGAATCAGACAGCTAAATCCCCAGAAACGATGGAGAGCATAAAAGCCTTTCTAATAGTCCTGTAATATCAAAGCAATGTAGTTTCCACACTTCTAAATTTCATTGGAAATATACATCCCACTGGTAAAACAGCACACTAGCCCTTCTCTCTAGGCAGTCTTTCAAGCCTTCACCTTCTCTCCTTACACTGAATGTCTCATGCTTTCAGCAGGACATCAGGAGTGTGGGGTTCCTACTTAATACCTAGACTACTTCTAATGTTCTTGCAGTGCCTACAACAGACATAGGACTTTCCGTTGCTGTGCCACAGTGTGTTACTGTGTAGGTGAGCTGGTAAAGCGTGACACGCTCCTGAGGGCTCCGGTGCCTCCTCAGGAGGTGCCCATGTTGAAGCTCAGAGCACACGGGCTTGCTGCATGTCTTCTGCTGTGACTTGTGTGTCTATGGGGGGTGTAAGGCAACTCTCTTTTGGGAACTGCAATTCTGGGGGGCCCTGAGGAATGACACAGTCCTATAGAAACAAACCTATTTCTCCTGGCACCAGCAGAAAGCAGATGTTAACCTGATCAATTATCGATGAGGCAGAAGGACAATATGCAAATTGTAATAGGCTACAAGCAGCATCTTGTATGTGGTGAAAAATAGAAAAGGAGAGGGAGCTTTGGTATACGAAACAGAAATAAAACGTGTACAGCCGTATGGAGCTCTCTGTATTTCAGGATATATTTCTGTAAAGCAGTAAATGAGCCACAATTCACTATTAAAACTGAAATGTATTTTGCTGGCTTTACTCAGCCCACTAATTGCCCATGAAAATTCAGGTCTGGTATTTGACACATTAATTACTCAAAAAACATTTACACTAGGGTTTGCAGAAAGGAACAAAGAGAAAATGTAACAGAGAATAAAAAGCTGGAAAGCAAGGGGAGGAGGATTTTAAGACAAGTGTTTTGATGCATTAATCACACAATATTCTCTGGAGCCGAATGTTGACCACTGTAACACATTGTGGAAGTGAGCAAATGCCTGTTAACCAGACCAAAACAGAGAGGAATGGCAACTCCCCAGCAGGATGGTCGCTGGTACATCTACCCACCTGCCCCCCACGTGCTCGCGTTTTTGTTAGACGTACAGATGAAAACATCTTGTGGGGTGGTGGAGGTGGGGAGTCTTTTAGGAAGTTTCCGTGCAGCCACTGCATTTATCCGGGGATGCAAGGAATGACTGACGTCACGGCATTTTCTCACCTCTGCATGGTCATTCAGGGTCCCTGACTGTCCTCTGCAAAATTGTGTCTTGGTAATGTTGACTTCTTTAATGTGATCAGTGGTGTCAGTGCATTGCCTGTAACAGATCCATCATCGCATCCTAACTCTTCTGAGATCACAGACAGTGAGAAGTTGGGTGGTAAGTCTAGAAGAGAGGAAGAGAACATGAATGATGTGTTAGTGATTACACCTTCTTATAGACTCAATGCCATTTACATAGGAGTAAATAAGAGCTTTGGGGAGGTTTGGTCTTTATGAAGCCTCTGAGGGATTAAAATGAATTTATTTTTTTTTCTCCCAGATTCCATTGATTGTGGTGTAAAGGCTATTTATATTGTGTGCCAGAAAGGAGGGAGGGAGGTTGTTTGCTGTGAGGAGAATTAAGGCATGAGTTACTATTGAAATGAGTGCTCTTTATCGACTCAATCCAGTCATCTCCAGTCATTACAGTTTTACAGAAATGTTAAACTACTTTAAAACTTTCATTTCCCCTTTAAAACTAAATTACTTTTGTGTTTTCTCTAACAGTAGTGCCACCCTAAGGCAACCAAGTTACAGTAGAACAAACATATAAACAACAATCAAGGCATAATTACTAAATGGGAATAACGCTTCCTAATGCTGCTTCTCCCAGCCCAGCTCTGTGTGTACTGTAATGGAAACTCCCTCCTGCTATTTGCAGTCGAGTTCTTCAAGCAGATGTCAGATATGCTTGAGCAGTTTGGATTGTCTGGTTCACTGATCATGCAGTTCAATCCAAAGCTCTTTTATTCTTTCTCTTAAATTAGGAAAAATCCTTTACAGGGATAGATAGGAAACTCTGGGTAAAATAATAAAACACATGAATATTCCTTCTATTATCTGTAGCTTTTACTAAAAATTGAAATCTTATTTTTGATTTCAAGATTCACTTCCCTCATTTTACTAATATTACCCAACATTTCTGTCTCAGTCATGAGCATTAATCTAAATTATGATACGCTTTCTATGGAGAGACACAACCAAATTCATCTTGAAAAGGTGGAAGACAATGGTCCCCTAAACTCTACTTTACAAAAGATGAATCTTGCCTCAGTTTCAGATAGCTTTTCAAAATCTGTGGTGCATATCCCATTGGAGCGTAGGCTCTGGAATTTCTGAAATTTATTCATCACAAATCACCCTGTTCCTGTTCATCTTTTGATATTTGTCCTTAGAAAGAATTCACAGTGCACAAGTTTGAAAAACTCAGAAAGCTATAGTAAAGAATTGCAAATCGTGAGCTTTCAGGTACCTCTAGATACCATCATCTCTCAGAGGTTCTCTAGACATATACTGGGTTAAACTTTTATTGCAGAATTCGAGAACTATCATTGCCATAAAATATTGAACTGCAGACTTCTAGTCCCTTTTTTTTTCTATTGTTACAGTAGCTTGAAGCCCTAATCAAACACCAGCATACCATTTGGCAAGACATTGTACAATATCAGGGAAAAAAAAGGTTCCTGTTCTCAAAGAACCTCAAATTTGCATCTTAAGAGAGAAATAGAGAAGAGCAACAAAAAAATGTAAGCAGTAAGAGACGAGCAGTGGTACCAGGGCACCAGCAGACTAGAGTGGGATTTGTTTGTGTGTTTGTTTTTAGTTCTAAGGGATATTTGGAAATACTTTCTAGAGGTAACTTCCTGAATGTTTGGAATGCAAAAGAGCTGATGATAAACTTTCTCACCTGCCAGGTGGAACCTCCTGCGGCCAGGAGTCCTACTGCTGGTCTGGCATCTTCGGTGCCTGTGTGGTATGAGCTCAATGGGTAAAGCGTTCAAAACACTGGGAAAATGACTCCTTTTGTTGACTGCCCTTCCAGATGGGTCAAAAATGTTGCTATTCTCAATTGCCTGTTATTCTGGATCTGGTATGCAGATATGGCAAAAGGGACTGTTTCTTTCCTGATTAATATTTTTCAGCAGATGAAAAAGTAACTTCAGTTCTCTGGGATCACAGTCACAGACTAACAATTTCCTTAAAAAAAACCAGCTAAACATTGTGATCAGTTGAGCTGAGGGTTTTCAAATACTGAGTTTCGCCTCATAAAGACAGATGAAAGGAGCTGAATATCTTGGTTCTTCAGTCTGCTCCTAAATTTCCATCCCAAGTGCAGTCGATATAATCACAATGCCAATACTGGTAATTTATCATTAAAGTCACAAATATCCGTTTGACATAGATAGAGAAAAAGAATGTCAGAGCCCATCAGTGTGCTGTGCAAGAGTTGTTACGCAGAGAGTTGGCACGGCGGTGTCCCTTGATTAGGCATTGCGGTGGAGTAACTCTGACTTGACTTCATTGCGCTTCTAGTCAGAAGCACTTTCTGTGAGTGAGAGTGGAAATGTACACCCTCTGCGTGCCGTACCCGTGACAGGGATGCTTCAAGCACTAACACAGAGAGTTTCAGAATAAATTAAGTCTCACCAAAATCGAAAACTGCAGAAAGATATCGAATCTTCCCAGAAATGCCAAGATATGCTCTGCTCAGGACCACCCCCAGCCTCTGTTTGTCCTCTGCAGAAAGTTATTTTAAAGACCTAATGATACTGGGAATACTTGGGCATAACCCGTGACAAAATAATTTTCTCTTATTTTACTTTTTCGATTTTCAGAAAATATTGTTGTTAAAAGTGAGCTTTATTTCACTGCTGGGAGTGAAACAGTTGCTTCATAAGCCCTTATCTGACAGTATTTTATGCAGCAAATGAAACCAAGGCATGTTCAAGGGCAGTAGAGGAACCCAAGAAAATGTGCAGCTGGACCTAGTGAGACGTAGAGGGAGACTGCCTATAATTTATTTTGCAGTGTAATTGCTGTCTGATGGTCTCTAAGGATCTATGTGTACTTTGATCTCTATAGAGTTATTTGAGAGCCAAACCTAATGCTGCACATATATATGCAAATAGATATAAAGTTTAATGTTCAGGGGCATTGTGTCATTCACAAAATATAATGAGCCAAATTATCCTTTTCTTATAGTGTGAGGCCAAAATTCAGCAAAGCATAGCAGCACACACTTAACTTTCATTCTGAAGGCAATGACACTTGGATACATGCTCAAAAGCTTTGCTGAATCAGACTGGACTTAAGCAGTTGCTTACACTGAGATGTGCACTGAAGAGAGTTGTTGATTCAGAACTTAAAATAATGTTCTGTTCAGGCTAATGGAAGGTACAATATTTCTTCCCTTTCTGTCAGAAAAAGAAATATTGGGGAGGGGTGGAAACCTGGTTTGTTCCTCATACAAGCCCGTTTTACAAAACATCAGAGTGGACCTTGCACTCCTGTGGACTATGTATCACTCTTTAGAGGTCTCGGACGCAGGGAACGGCGAGCCGGTCTTGGATGTAGGGAGCAGCGAGCCAGTCACTTGAGCAGGAATGATCATGAACTTGCTTTCCTGTTTGACAACAGCAGTTCTTTTTAATTAAGCTACAATATTGTCAAAGGACCTAAGGGACAAGCAGGACACATGGCAGCGGTATGCTCTTGCAGCAGAGAAGGCCAGCAGCGTCCTGGGCTGTGTTAGCAGGAGTGTAGCCAGCCGGCCGGGGGAAGTGATCCTTCCCCTCTGTCTGGCACTGCTGAGAGTACATCTGGAGCCGTGTGTGCTGTTGTGGGTACAAAAAAGACATCGACAAAATGGAACAAGCCCAGCAGAGGGTTACTGAGGTGTCTGGGGGCTGCAGCACATGAACTACAAGGAGAGGCTGAGAGAGACATTTGCTCAGCCCAGAGAGGAGGGTCAGGGAGGGTTTTACTGCACTCTGCAGCTCCCTAATGGGAGGATATGGAGTAGATGGGACCAGGCTCCTCTCAGAGGTGCAGCGGAAGGTCAAGAGGCACAAGGCAGACGTGGGAAATGCTATCCCATATACATAGTGGGGTATCCAGATATACAGAAGAGATTTTTCCCTGTGTAGATGATCAGTGAAGGGTCCAGAGAGGCCGTGGCCTCACCATCCTTGGTGATACCCCAAACTGAACACAGCCCTGAGCAACCTGCCTTAGCTGCACCTCATTTGAGCAGGGAGTTGGATTGCAGAGCTCCAGCAATCCCTTCTGGGCAAAATTATTCTGTGGAGAAACATTTTTTTCTAAAAAGCACCCCTACAGTCTCACATTTCTTTTATCTTCTTTAGCAGTGTTAAATCTGCTTGAGTCGCACACATTTACCACAAGTCAGCATTTTCATCACTGTCTTTCTGTTTAAATGAAGTCTTCCAACCTGGAGCCATTTGGTGAGAGAGGAAAAGTAATTATGCACCAAGCTCTTGTCGACTGCAGATTTCCCGCTCATTTTTATGTACCTAGTCATAATCTAACTCTCATAAAATTTAAGCACTGCTGCATTGCTAGCATTTCCATTTTGCTTGGTGAATTTTTTTTTTGTAATACTGTGCTACCAATTTACTTGAAAGAGAAGCCAGAGTGTCTTTTTATGGATAACATGTCTAATTTTTTTTTTTATAACATGTCTAAATTCTGTTTTGATACTCCCAGAAACAGTAAATTGGGTGAAAAAGTCACTGGATTTTCTTTTATTGTATTCCTCCCAAGCAATCAGTTGGATTATTATTCATCTGCCGACTTAAAAGTAATGTCACCCCCTGAAACATCTTGTTCAGGTAAAGTGAATTATTTCTGACAAGGATTCATCTGTGCTTGCACTGTGCATGGCACACCATTGAACGAATATGTAGATTTAGCTGCTTCTTTTAACCTAGGTGGGGTAATGAAAGCCCATCTCACCTGTGCACCTCAGAAATCCATGAGTAATTAGGGTCACCAGCCTCGATCTGTGTTTGGAAAAGCTGGGTGCTTGTGTGTCATACATGGAGAAATGGTCTGTAAATGACTGAATACAGCTACATCAGTATTCAGCATTATTTGCTGCTGTGGAGCAAAGCAAAGGAGAAAACAAAAATATGGAAATGAGAAGAGGTGGTAATGTGAGAGGCATGAGAAGGACAAAATCCTTCTGAGCAGCGTAAGAGCAAGGACGTCTTCTTTCTATTGTTTTCTTCCCTCTGCAATAGAACAGTCACTATTCTTTGTTAGGCTGCACTCATTAAAATAATCTCAGTGAAGACCAATTAACTTTTTAATTAAAACTCATGTATATCCAAAAATTTGGAATTTTTGTCCAACTCTATCTGGAAGGCTTTCTTTCAGGAGATTTCCAAAGCAAAACTGTAAGCTAAAGAAGTGGGGGTGATTACACAAAGTTATCCACCCACTTTGAACCCAGACTCATCCTCCTCCTCCTTTCCTAATGCAAGGCTGAGGCACGCTTAACAATAAACTTTCCCTCTGTATCACATGGCCACTTTAATAACTCAGGCTTAGGACTGTATCTTTTTATGTGTTTGTACAATACTTACCACATTTAGATACCATTAAAAAGAAATCTGTAGTCATGGCAGAAGCAATTTCTTTAGCACTACAGTGAAAAGTAGGCAGTTCTCATGTAATGCCCGGCAGAAGAGGTCAAGGTTGTAACTGCCGGTTTACAGAGCAAAGGAGGAAACTAAGTCAGACAGAAAAATGACTTGGCTGCCACCAGACAAGTGAAGAACAAAACCAAAGGCTGCACCTGTGTAGGCACATTCAAGATCTTTCAGGTTCACTTCTAATTTTAACCACATTTGTACCTATCCAACTGGTTGAGCTGTGTGTCTGTCTCCTGACTTACAGCTTTTTACTGCTCACATCAACTTTGTTTATATACCCACTGCTAAACTGATGACTAATGGGGTAATAAAGAAGCCTCCATCAGTTTTAAACTCTGCATTCTGGGACAGTTAAAGCAAGTAGCCTAGAGGACTTCATAATTAAGTTCATATAAGACACCCAGCTTCCTCCTATCTCTATATTGGTATAGAGTAGCTTATTTTTTATGTTGTATCCTCAGAAACCACTGGTACTCACCAGTCCTCCTGTGCATCTGAGCAAGCAGCAAGGCTGGGGACTCTGCAGTCCCCCAGCAGCTGTAGCTGTGCCAGGGCTGCGGTTAATGAGCTGCATTTGTCTGCCCTAACTCTGAGGGCAGCCACAGAGGGAGGCTCTGAAAACCTTCTATAGCTCTTCTGTTTTGTTTAGATGGATGAGAAAAATGTGGTACTTTTAAAGATAAAGAGGTGAACAGCAGAAGGAATCCGCAGGGTTTAGGAAAATCTCTGGAAGTTAAGTTGGAGAATCAAATTGATTTGTAAGGTTGGAGGCAGTGAGAGAGGATGAGTTGACATCATTTTTGACACCAGGAGTTTGTGTCACGAGACGAGAAGAGGGCATCGGCACAAGTGAGCTGCTCGGGCTGTGTTCTATAAATGGAAAGCACCAGAGTCTGGTCTCTTTTGCTGGCATACTGTTTTGAACTTTTTAGACAGACCAGTTATGTTAACTAACGTGTGAGTGATGGGTATGATAAGTCAGGCTGGGGAACCTGTGAGTACATGAAGCTCTCCAAGTGCTCATAGCCTCAGGTTTGGTGCCAAACTGTCCCTGACAAACCTTTGCCCTACCATATGCATTCAGAAATTTTCTTTCAAATCCATTAGCTCCAAAACCAGTCAGGGGATAGGAAACTTGAGTACCATTTTCTTAAAGTTAAGAAAAATTCTCACTAAGGGCATAGAAAATCTATGTATTTGCTCTCCTCTTATTCCTTCTGGAGCAGTTTCAAATTTTTCCTTTGGGACATAATTTAATAACCTAAAAATCTGGGTAAAACATTCACCTGTGCCTCCAGGACAGCCTGTAACTTTTGGTGTCCTTTTTATTACATTATTTAAGATGTCTGATATATAATTATTTTACACATGTCCAATATTTACAACGGATCAAGTATTATTTGGGCATTTAAAAATCCCTCTCCCTTCCTTTCGCACAGACATAGCTGTAGCTTCCTCTGCAGAAGTAAGCTGCAGCAGTAGGAAATAAGGCTGCTTGGACACAAAGGTGCGCTGGGTAGCCAAATTGTGCCGAAGCATATCTAAAATAATCCCCACCACAGCATACGGTGATAAACTCTTTCCTTCATGCAAAACGAGCAGCCTGCCATTTGGCAATTTCAAGCAATGTGACCCCCTACTATAGCTATCTTAGCTTGTTCTTTTCAGTTTTTAGTTATTAATACAGACACTTTAGTTAGCAAAGATTTGACAGGAATGAAGGATTGACCTCCTGTGATTGAAGATGCAGACAATCTCAGCTTGTTAAAATAATAAATGGGTACCTGTCAAAGAGACACTCAGAGCAAATGTGGCCCCTGTAGATATCTCTATTGTAGATTTTTTAAAATTCCTTCTGCTTCCTTGTATGGATATTAATTAATAATAATATTTTCTTTCATTGAGATAGATGGAACTGCTAATTACTCTTTCCCCACGAATCCCTCACTAGTACCATTTATCCTGTAATAATTAAACATCTCAAGGCAAAAAATGGTTGGTTAGAAGTAGTTAGTAGTGATTTAAGCACTGGTAAAGAATTGGCACATAAATTACTACAAGGAAGGACGTGGTTGTTTGCAGGATCTGTCTCTAAAGCAATTAGAAACAACAATGCAGGACCAGAAACTTTGTTGGGTACCACTCTTCCATTTCTTTGCTCTGAACAGAGCAAAAGGACTGCCTGATGCTGGAAACACAGCATGCTGTAAAAACCCCAACGCTGTAAAAACCCCTTTGGAAGCCAGCAGATAGCCTCCGGAGGCAAGAGCAGGTTTAAGAAAATGCAAAAGACCCCAGTCATTCTTCAGTGACCTATGATGCCTTATCCGCAGAGAGTCACGTGTAACAGCAATGCGAGTTTTTGCCGTGCTTTTCTTTTCTAGACCAATTCTCGTTAAGCTCCATTATCATGAAAGTGCTGCTGCTACTCCCAGCAGCCTGTTGCTGTCAGTGATAGCATCAAACCAGGGGCAGCTTTTGGTACAAACATCCGGGAAGTACAATTGTGAACTTACCACACAAGGTTTTACACCCCCAGTTTTTGTTGCTGTCGGTGTAACAGAGCCGAGGATGCCTGTGCTTCAGCTGGGTTATTCTAGTTTTACTGTGCTGCAAATAAGGTCAGTAACAAGCCCTCAAGGCCTTTGAACTGAGGCAAATCTTCCTCCCTCAAGTGTTCAAAAATTTTGATGTTACTGGAATATAAGACTGCTTAAAAAGAAAAAAAATTATCTGTGTTTCCTTAGTCTGTGGGTGGGCACAGATACTTTTAGTGAAAAACATTTCTGGTGACTACCTTGCTCTGTTGTACACATCTATGAACAAGAGGCAATATATTGTTTTCCAAGGAGGTAAAGAAGTTCCCAAAGTAAGGAAACCTACACTTCTCTACAGAGAGTAATTGAATATATGGATATGTTCTTCCATAATAAATTGTTAAAGAACATTAGTTTGGGACATTTGAAGCATGCTGAGTTGGTGTGAAGAGAGATAATTAAATGAGCAAGTATTACAAAATGGCCATCAGAATCTCCACTGGAAGCAGATCTAACACTTCCAGGTATTTTTAGGGTAATTATTTTAAGCTATGGGTAAAAGTGGTATTTGTTTTACTGGGTCTATGTGGAGGGAGGAATATTTTCTTTTTTTTTTTTTAACTGAAAAAAAAAAAATACAGTCTGGGCAGTGTTTTTAATTTTCCACATGCTTCACTTTCTCAGTGCAAGAAATTGAACACTGAATGTCATCTTCCAAAAGCTGGGGAAAAAGGAGGAAAGGGTAGTTTCTTAGGTTGATTTTCTTGAGTATATATTTAGGCGCTTTTTTTTAATATAAAACTTTTGTGTTGGATAGCATCACACAATCATTATTAATTATTGCCCTTCCCCTTGTGTGCGGGCAGCATCCTTTAGCATTGTTTATAATCACTCCTCTATACAAGTCTCTAAAAGTTGTATCCCATAGTCTCAAAACAGACCACCTGAGCTATCTAAAACTGTACAGCTCAGATCTGACTACCTAAAACTAATGCTTGCAAATCAGTTACAATCTCACATCATAATAGTTTGGAAAAATTATTCCTCAATAAAAAGTATAGAAACTAGTTTGGGAAAGTTGTGATCCGTTGGTGAACTAATCGTCACATAATATCTCTTACTGGAGGATGTGGTGAGAGTAATGCTTTGGTTTGTTGGGGTTTTTTTTCTACATTACTTTTTTCAGCTGCTACCTTCATTATTTCAAGTATTCTGTGAAGCAGTATATTTGGTTGGAAGCCCACAGAGAGCCCACACATCAACATTTATGGTCCTTTTCTGAAATACCCTGCAAAGGAGAGGATGTCCATCCACTCTGAGATATGTGCCCATGAACAGAGTCTTTGTGAAAAGAGTTTCATTTTGTAAATAAAAAATGTCCTCCAAGTAAAGGGCTTGAGTCAGAGTGACCAAGAAGTTACCATTTGCTTTGCTTTAAGCTACTGCTCTTCCAGTGTATTTCAGTGACTAATGATGTACAAGCACCTGCTCCTTTGATATGAAGTAGGTTCACGTAGATCATCTTCAGTGGCTCATGTTGTGTTTGAGGAGGCTGAAGACAGCGATTTTCCTCTCTTCGTTGTTAGTGTTTCTTGTAAGGCTCAGCACCTAGCTGAGTTTCAGAAGATAGAATCGCAAAATAACAGCTTTAGCAAAAACAGGCTGAATGATGCTGTGATGGTGAAATTTTAGCAGTTTATTAATTTGTGTTCTATGTAAAGGAATATCTGTTAAGAAAGAATAAGAAAGAAAACATTATTGGAATTCTCAAAAATCAATGTGGTGACAGAAATCAGACCATTAGCTTTGAAATACTGAGAGTGGGACGTGAATAACTTTTTTAGCCGACTGAGAACAAAGGAACTGACTCGTGTTCATTAGTCTAGCCAATAAAACAGTATCACTGTTATCAGAGTCTTACTAAGATAAATGGAGATTGAGGCACAAATTTGATTTTTGTCTATGGCTAATAAAAAATCATTTACCACTTTCGAGCCACTGCAATATCTTTGGAACTAAAACTAGACTTGGAACTCCCTCAGTAAGTATATCATGATCATCAAGGAATACCTAAAGTTCTTCATTTATCAAAGCATCTCTAAAAGTTTCCAAGATAGAAAGCTTTAAAATAGCCTTGCAAGAATCACGTGTGTCTTGGGAAAAGAAGGAAGAAAAGTTCCAATATTCTTAGGGTGTATTTTTAGCTTTGGGATTCTGTACTGGGACCCATATAGGCAGATTTTGCAGTAGTGTACGTGCTTATAGGATTTTTTTGAACAAATGAGTGATTTACTCAGGTTTCAAGGCAAGCTCATAGAAGCCCCAACAGTTTTGGTTAGGAATGTGGTCCTGCACATTGTGCTGTGGGAGTGTTGTGCTGGGAACAGCACTAGACTTTTCTGGAGGGTGTCCGTTACAACATGGTATTCACTAGACTGGTGCTGGCAACACTCAGGTAATTTATTTTGTGTATCTAATCATAGGATGTAATTATTTTAATACTCAACCTAGTTGTACATGAAAAGAATAATAATGTTTTTGCAATGGTATCATAAATCAAATTTGCCATCAACTGCCTTGGATTGTTTGGAGTCTACATGTCAAACGTAGAGGCCAGTGTTTTGAACAAACCATCATAATTACTTCAATCTTGGAACCCAGTTGCATCTATATTAAAGTGCCTAACATGGGTGCTCAAGCCATGCCCCCAAAAAGGCAGTATTATCTAACAGGAAGAAGTCAGGCTTCTAAATTCAGTTCCCAGCTTTTGTTAGATTTACTACAATGATTTATTCTCTCTTTCACCAGAGACTTCAGGCAGGCAATTTTGCTTTTTCAGCACCTCTTCTTAGCAAACTGTATCAGGTATAAAATATAAAGATGCATGTCATATCAATAAGGTCAAAGAGCAAATAATAAATGAACGGCACATTGTATTCCACAAATGTCACGAGGAAGCTGGACTTGCACCAGCGAGGCACACTTAGGTGGTAGCTACGAGGCACTTGCTGCTCAGCAAAAGGATTCAGTTTGCTTTCTGACAGGGCTGCAAGGAGAACACCTTGCAGGTTGAGTGCAGCCACATCTTTTTCTTCTTGCTGCCTTAGGTTATTATTTCCATGGACCTCGGCACTGTTCTGAGAGCTAGAACACAATGAAAATAAATATATATGCAGCAGCTGTATGTTTCCTGTTTCATCTTCAGAGAATGGATATTGTCACAGATAAGGAGGAGAATATAAATCATAAAATCATTCGAGTGTGTTACCTCACCAGTACCATCTCTTTGCTGCTACAGTGTCTTCCATGACACTGATTCCCTTGGTCTGGAGGAAAGCAGCAATTTCTGCTTCTCACTTCATCAGCTGTCTAACCAGGCAAGCTGTTAAACCCCAAAACGCTGTACGTGAAATTCTAGATCTGCTGAACACAGTGCAGAATTGCCATTGCTTTCCCTGGACCCAAAATTTCATATTTTGAAGCATAAATCTAAAGCTTTTGAATTTTTATTTTTTTTTTTGAGCATAACAGCTGTAATAAGCCTCTAATGAGACCCCATTCCATACTGGCAGAAGCTCCACCATCTCCCAGTCTCAGAGCAGGACCTACCACAAAAATCTTTCAGACAAGCAAGACAGACAGACATGGAGTACTAGAAAGGTAGTGCTGCTGCTACCGTTTTCAGTTTCCTGCTGCCAGTTGTCTTCTTAATAGCACAGAGTTCTTCAATGACTGAATCTTTAAGCCAAAACTGTCTAAGTATGGATGAAAAAGTTCATTTGAAATTGTGAGTCAACTCCTCAACATACAGGGCATATATCCGCTTTGGTATCAGCAGACTAACAATTACTTTAGCTGAATATATAGGATCTTTTCGTGTTCTGGTGAAACCGCTCGGGTACTGTCGGTTAACCCTTCATTAGCAGGTGTGTGGGGCATTACAGGGGAATGCACTTGCTTGTGGCCTTGGAGCAGATGGTGCACATCAAAAGAAGGCTGTCTACCAAGCAGAACTTGCTCAAATGTGCATCCAGTGTTCTCATATCAAGCACTGTAGATAAAAGTAAACACTTCTGTGCCCAAAGTAAAGCTTACAGCATCCCTTAAGGTACAGCAGGAGAACGAGTGCACAAAAAGAAATTCAGTTCAATGGCAAGAGGATCCTGTGAAGGCTTCTGCTGGTCATCAGGTGTGGAAGTAGTCCACGTTTGTCGTGATCTACTGATGATCTTTCTCTGCGACTCAGATCAGAAATGCTCAGAAATGGTTCCTAAAGGAGGACTTCACACCCAGGAGGTTCCCCCATGTGTTTAAAGTGCTATTTAAAGTCTCACATGACAGCGTTATGATGTCTGAGTACCTTTTTCTTTCCTTTCTTCTCTAACAGGTACTGAAGGCCCAAGTCTGTCCTCTGTCTCTAACACCAGATGGAGTTTCTTTGCTCTTGCCTTCTCTGGTTAGCCAGGATTGGGCAAGGCTCATCTAAAAGGCTGAAAAATCAATTAAAATCTCTAAGGTCTGTTCAGTTCTTGGTTCTTCTTGCAGACTGGAGACACTGATGTCTTTTTGCTTTGAGGCCATTACCCCTCAGAAGCTATAATTTTTGTCACTAAACCTTTTCAAAAAGTGGCACAAAAAAAGCCAAACCAACCAACCAACTCACTTATCTGATGATCTTGCAGCTTGAGCTATTTCATACTATGCTGAGGGCAGAAATAGCAGGGCTGCTGTTTCATTCCCGGTTACATTTGGCTAGCGAGCAGTTAGTGAAAGACAGGCCACGCATCCATTCATCTTGTTTTATGGGTCGAACTCTTGCATTGAGCTATGGAGGGTTCTGATTGCTTCCATCTTTATGTGGGTTGTTAATCTAAGGGCAGAGGTTGCATATCCTTACTTTTAGCGTTGATAAAAAGAATTGACTAAAACCCAGTTGTTCTGAAGTGGTTTTAAGTGTCAGCCATTCTTCATTCCTCCTCTCTTTGCTGTAAAAATTGTGAACTCTATTCAGATCGTATAAAGTACAAACAAAGAGAAGCCAAGTGTTTTAGTGCGGCGACCAGCATGCCTTGCAGATGGGTTATAATAAGATGAGAGCTGTCTTTGTCAGAACTGAATCCATACTTTTCATGTACAACCTTTACAAATTGTGCCCATGTGGCAGAGTTTGAATTACTTTTTTTACAGCTTTAGAAAACAAATGCAAAAATCTTTCAAGTGCATTCAAAGTCATTACGGTACTTTGCTGAACTGAATCAATTGTCGTAACCTCTGTGGGTGTGTAAAATATGAAATTACCGTCACTCTCATAGTCTTTCTGAGTTTGTAAATTAGAAGGAATTGATTATAGGTGCTTTTGGAAAGGACTCTGGTGTATTAAAAGTGTCTTGATGACAAACAGCAATATATTATTTGTAAGATCTTGCTTGATGAAACTGTCTTGTCCACTAATGGCTGTTTGTCTTTGTTATTGTTCTGACTTGCCTTCTAACAAATTGATGTGTGGGCTGAGATTTATCATGTGATGACTTGAGGAAACAAGAGACTTTGCCTATTAAAGTGGTTGTAATACTTGTTTTATTTGATAATTTAAGATATTTTTAAGTTAATGTCAATATTTTCCAGTTTAGTCACTCTTTCCCCAAGACCCAATTTTTATAAATAGTTGCTGTAAATTTTTTTTAAACTGAAGAAAATTTTCTGGTATTCTGACTATCTATTTCACTGTTCACATATTTTATTCATTTCAGAGGTTCTATAAATTATGTTGTAGCATTTTTCATTATGTATTTGAATTATTTCATAGCTTGCTTTTTTCTTACCTCTTTTGTGTTCTCTAAACTTCTGTTAATGGCAATACGTGAACCTCGGAACATTTAGAACTTCATCTTTGCTTAACCAAATTCAGCTAAAAGTCTGTGGCAGTTTAATCATTAGTATCATAATAGTCTCTTCCAAAGTATTTGTCTCTGGTTTCAGAAAAACATAGATCAAAGGAACATAAAAATATGTTGTATTTTGAAAAATCTTAACATTTATAGAGAGAGTTGAAAACCATTCTTCATTTTCTCCTTAGTAATGTTTTAAGTCTTAATCTTCAGCTTCTTATTAAGCAGAACCTGTTCTGCTTCATTTCACTGGAACTGAATTACTGTTTGTTCCTTTTCCAATGTGGAAATAGCATCTCATGTTTTAGTTTAGGTGTGACATACAAGCAAAAGAGGAAGATGATACATGACAGGGTTGAAATAATGCATGTTGACATAATATAGAGATCGTTATGGTTTGTTTTAAAGGTTGCTTTGGTCTAGATTTGGAATGATGGGATACTGATAACACTGAACTATGGTGGGAGAGGGAATACACGTTGGTGAAGACTTGCTTTGCTGTCTTCCTCTGAACAATGGCAATTCTCTATGGGCTGTTATCCCAAATAAGTGCAAAAAAATTCACTAGGCCATAGGTACACAAATACAACAGACAAATTATTAGGAATAATTAGATATTTAAATATTTATTTTCCATGTTCTTCTTTGTGATGCGGTAGGACCCTATATGTAGCTGTGGGATTACGATTTACATCATGTAAAAGAAAGTCTTAGAAACTTTGGAGCTACACATTCTATTGCTCTGGTGGAATATGTCCTGCAAATCACCACAGCAGAAGATCCAAAGCTATCAACAGAGAAATGTTAAGTTGGACATCGTGGAATTTTTCAGGGCAAGAATCAAGTTTCATCCATCACATAATTGGGAATCAGCCCTGTTGAAAATTCCCAGTGTTAACACAACGGGTTGTGATGTGAGAGGCTCAACAGTGATACTTGGAAGGAACAAAGAGAAACCTGCTCTGTAGCATAAGGGAAGTTTAAAATGCGCCAGGTTGTTAAAGGTGATATTCCCATGTTTTTCATAGATGCTTTTAGAGGCACATGTGATGGAAATAGATGAAGAAAGAAGCATATTGTTCATCAGGTAGATTTTCTCCGTGCTCCATCGATTATGTGTGTGTATTGAATGGCTGTGTACGTGTTGTACAAAAAGAAGTCACCCCTTATGCTGCTATTCAATACCCGTCACATTTATTTTTTCACAGACTGAAAAATAGCTGTTACAAACTGAAATGAGGGATTAGATAAGACAGGAATATCTCAGTCTTAAAAGAGTACAGTGTGTGTTTGAATTTGACAGGGAAGGGCTTAAAGACTGTTAAAACAGCAACAAAGGCAGGAGCTCTTCAGAGACCTTTAACGCTTCCTTAACATCATAAGCTGACTAGGCACTGAAAATGGTGACAGGTGGAGCTTTTACAGCTCTACTAGTATTTGTGCCAAAATTTGGACAAGCTCTAGTTCTAATGGCAGCTTGCATCCTCAGATGACAAATTATACCTGGTCAGCACAAGAATGGAAAACAAGCAAGACAACATTTTTTTTTCTACCTCTGGGTTCTTCATGAAACTAAAATACAGCTTTCCTAGAGCTTGCTTGAAAAAAATCTCCAACCTGCAGCAGTGATAAATGTCCAGGCCAGTAAGTCCAACTGACCAGTTCAGAGAGGTCATCCAGGTGTTCTTGTCAAGGAACAAATAGATGATTCTTCCCTGCATGATCCTTAGTTACTCCACACAGTGCCTCACTGAAACATTTCAGCATGTAATAGCTGTCACTCCTTTCAAAACCATAAGCCTGTGATGTCTTTATATAGCTTCAGAAACAGTGCAGCAGTTCACTGTGGCAAGCTTTATGGTTTTGACAATATATGCCTTTGCTCTTCTTTAAAACAAAAAGGGTATTGTTGAAATCCCTGTGGCTTTATTACATACAAGTGGCAAGCTCTTTACTTTTTCAGTAATCCACATCTGTCAGCCACTGCTTACGAGATAGCCCAGGGGTTATCTGCCCTCTGTTATTGCTTTGATTCCTTTCATTTGTTTGCTTGCCCAATTTAATAACAAGGAGAGATCCAGCTTCTTGATGATTTTGTTGGCATAACACCAAGCTCATCGGCACTTAACTCTAAGGCGGTGCTGTGGTTGCAGCTCTACGTGTTGGAAGCTGCTATATTGGATCAGCATCTTTGCCTAAGCATCTTGCTGTTTGGTTTATTCTTTGTTCTTCCTCTGTTGCTCAGTAGTTGTTGTGCAGCAGCCATGTGGGTTTATTCTATCATCTCAGAGAAATGTTTTGTAAAGCAACAAAATTTCCTTTGAGTGTAATGAACCATTCTGTTATGTGAATTTTGGGGGTTTGTCTGTCTAAATGTTTTAAATATGAGGGGATAGCACTGCTGTAGTTCCTTGTTGTCTACCAGCATGCAGAAAAGCTGTGATACATAAATAACAGATGCAGAAGAGAACAGAGCAGAAAATTGCCAATTAAAGAACATTGTATAACAACTTCTCCATCTGGGTCACCAGCAGGGTTTGAACCCAGAAAGTGCAGTGCTGCACACACCGGGAGGCTGTTAGATGCTAACAGCTCTTCCTGCAGCAGCCCTGGGAGAGAGATGCACAATAAACCCATTCTCACTTGTGCTGCTTTCCTACTGGTGATGAGGAAGGAGGAGTTTCTCACTTAAGTAGCACCATGCAATAAAAATTTGGCCAGTTTGCTTTCTAGTGCAGTCAAACCAAAGATCTCTCCAGACAATTGCTTCCTGCAATTTAGCAGGGATTACTTTTTCTTCCACAGGTGCAACGATAGTAACTAGGTTTTTTTAAGTGTTAATGTATCCTGGGTTGATCATGTGTGAATGTTTCCCACCTCCCTCCAGGTGCTGTTGCTCACCTTCATGAAGGTTTCAGCGGCTGGTGTGTACCTCCTCCTTTCTTGCTGCACCGTTGAATAGCCATCACCAGGCTGCCTAACAGTGAGCAGCGGCTTCCCTGCCAGAACGGAGGTAAGAAAAGCATTGCCCTTCCTCCCCATGGTACAATCCTGTCTGTAAGTGCTTTATAGAGATTGTCAGCTTACACAGGGAAATTTGCTCTGTTCGTTGGTGCTGGGGATTTCACTGGTTCCACAAAAAATGATCTGGATGCTGCTATAGCTTCTGGTAATGTTTACAGAAAAAAAAACCTAAGTCACCCACCAGTTTCTTTCCAAGAAGAGAAGCAGTCACGGGTACCTCAAAAGAAATATGCTTCAAACTACTGGTTTCTTGTTTGGAGAATCTGCCAGGAAGTCGCTTGCGAGCTTTGCTGCCCGAGCTTCCCGGGGCCCTGTTTCATAGGCAGGTGCAGCCTATCAGATAACCCTCAAATGATCTCCTCATGACAGAACTGCCCTTGAGCGCCTGAGCAGCTCCCAGTGTGTAGGATGGCTTGGAACAGTAACTGTGGTGCTTTCATCAGGTAAGGAAGAAGGTTTCTGACGCATCAGTGGGGAACAGTTCCCACTAATCCCGATGTCAGGCTGGATACAAGGATAACTTGGCACTTTTAAGCAGCAGAAGTGTTAGCCTTCACTGTCGGCTTTCAGAGTGACTTACCAAATAATTTTTAGAATTCATGAACCTTCTTCTTTATAAAGCATTGTTGTGAAGTTGAATATTTTATTACACAAGGCAGCCGTCGTTCATTTCTAGGAAAGAGTATGTGACTGTGGTTTTGAAAGGCCAGGGTGCTGGGATGGTTGGGTTTGGAAGAAAAGAGTTCCTGTGCTGGATTTAGTGACTAATCACTTAACCCTTTCATACATGGGTCTTCCAAGAAATGACTAGTGCTCTTTGGTCTGGTTTTTCAGATTTCATTTCTATATGCATACCCTGGCTGTGATTTTTTTTTTTTTAATTATTTTTCTTTTCATGATTCTGTATTCATTCTCAGAAATTACAAGGCGATCTAGTCAGAAATATAAGTTTTCTAGTTAACCTATTTCAGGATCAGGTACAAGTTTTCCCACATGGTTCATGGCTACTACAGCTGTTCTGAAAGCAGAGCAAGACAACATGGGTCCTACTGAGCTTTGCAGGTGAGCTCTTCCCAGTCAATAATAAGTAAACACAGCTGAACAAGAAAGCAATTAGTTTCTTATTTTTAGCAGTGAAGCCCTGTAATATGGTATTGCCTTTGCAGATAATAGGCCATGAGCTTTGTCCTGAGTTTGCAAGGCCTCAGGACAGGGCATGTCTGCCTTGTCAGAACTCTTCTTGATTTGCCTTTGCTTTACTTGGTTTAGCTGTGATGGCAATTTCTCTAATTGATCAGGCATCTCTCTCTGTTTCACTTTTGTCTGTGGTGGAGAACTGCACTTTTATACCAATAGCAGTAACAAGCAAGTGTTCCAGGTAGAATGTGATATTCCTGACTCCAGCACAATGGTGCAGTGCAGAGAAATACTGGCTCGGTACAACAGCAGGGACGCTGAGAAGGAGGTACAGGAGGCAGCAGGGAGGAGTGCAGACACACGAGGATAAGAGATGGGGCACAGGCTTGGCATTGGAGACACAACAGTTGTAGACAACTCACTAGTGGCCAGTTAAAAAAAAATGCAGCAAGGTGTGCTTCCTATTTACCGATAACAATAACTTGTAACATAATATCACTGTGTAGTGTTACAATAAGAAATAAAACACTTGCATGCTACCTTAAGAGGAGTTTGGCATGCTGTGCAAACATGGTCATGAAACTAAAATCCAAAGCACCAAGGATAATTTTTGAATGACTGCCACATCTTCATGAGTCATATAAATCCACAGAGCTGCACTGAATCAAACATGTTCTGGTCAACCAGAGCACGAGCACAACCCACTGACTGTGATTAATCATGATAAGGGCCATAGGCTGGCTTTTATTGCTTTGTCCTTTGTTGAAAAAGCAACCTTTCCCCCACAATTTATTAGTTTAAAAGCTGGTATTGACCTAAATTTGAGATAATATTGGTAGAATACAACTCTATGCCTCTGTGATTAGTTACAGTGGAAACACCTCCAAGTTCTCGTTTTTCAGCATGTGAGAGTCTTGCGCTTTGGGCTCCGTCTCATCCACCCTCACCCCTCTGCAGCCCATCTGCTGGCAGCCCCCACCCTGGGGCAGCCTCCTCAGCGCTGCCAGCCCAGACTGACACAGACCAGTGGAGCATTCAGCGGGCAGGATTCCCTCTCCCCTCCCAGCTTCTATAGTCCTGCCGCTCTGAACATGTTAAGCCTGTTAAGCATTAGAGTAAGAGATCTTGATTGGGATTCAGGAAGCAGCACTGGATGTATCCTCTGAGTTTCACTGTTCTTGCAGCCGAATGCTGTTTTTCAAGAGGTTCTGCACCCGTGTGTGTTTGTACGCAGGGGAAGGGATTGTTTTAAGAGCTTTTGTTAACTGCTACAGGAGAGGCTTAGGTGGTGGCACAGTAATATTTGACAACGATTAGAGTCTTCACTTGGGTTTCTCAGTAATTCAAAACTACTCAATGTCCCCTCTAGGATTTTCTTTTTGTGATTTCTGACCTTTGCCATACTTGAGCTTCAACAACGGGCCAGAAGAGGAGACATGCCTCTTCCCAGGGCATAAGCAGTCTGACAGCACTTTGAGGTACTAAGTATTAACGTTTCATGCTTGAGAGACCCTGGTCTCCTCGGTCGCCTGCTTCCGGCCATGAGGGAGGGATATGGTCTGTATTAGCATCTGATATTGTGTTAAGCAGCAAAAGCAAGTCCTTGAAGTGCTCCGATAGTAACATTGGTCATGGCAGTTGACAGGTACACTGCCTTTTGTAACACGGATGAACGGGATCGTGTGGTTATGGTTAGGTGATAGAAAGCAGTCATAGATCAACATTCCTGTTTTATTAAACATGTTTTATATCTCACTGACTTCAGCTGCTAGCCATTGGCCCAGGCTCTCTCCATCTGATAACAGCAAGCCCATTAGAACATGAGAGGTGAAGGATACCTTTCTAAATTTTGCTTTAAAATGGACAGCAACCACTCACGGACAGCTACCACATCATAACCATGGAGGGCAGGAGGTTAGCCCTAAGCTCTGACTACTCTACCAGCAGCAAATGTTCCATCAGATCGGTAAAACAGAGAAAAGCATCATCCTTAATTACAGTTTTAACAGTAACAACACTTTCATTAGAAAAGACCACAAAATAGTTTCACCGAATGTGAAAGAGTGTAGCCAAAGCTAAGAGTGTAAGCCAAAGCTAAAGTATAAGCACATTAAGCAAGATATTATCAACCTGGGCATAAGCATGATAAAATAGTATATCTCGTGACAGTGTGTAAGTACGCCCTGATGTTGTGGCACCACTAAAAGGGTAAACAGCAAACCTACAAATCTAAGCAGAAATACAAGAAATAATGTGTAACAGCAAAGCAGTCAATGGGAAATGGTGTACTTGCACAAATGGGAGTACAGGAAAACGGTCTTTTAAAATGTCTTTATCGATGACCTGGATGAGGGGATTGAGTGTTCCCTCAGTAAATGTGCAGATGACACAAAATTAAGCACAAGTGTCGATCTGCTTGAGGGTAGGAAGGCTCTGCAGAGGGATCTGGACAGGC